>PVLD010025261.1:0-24018 GCA_004027595.1 Dinomys branickii | reverse complement strand
TAGCAGAAATGAAGATAACTTTATATTATACAGCATCCAGTGCAAATTCCCTACTATCTTCTCTATAATTTGGTATTTCCTTTAATGTTTTTGTGTTAACTAATGTGAAAATAACTATGTAATACAACATCCAGTTCTAATTCCCTACTATATTCTGTATAACTTTGTATTTTCTGTATTGTTTATGGCTTTTCTGGTTCATATGTCTTCATTATTTTGTCTTTAAAATAAAATTTAAAAAATAAAAAAAAAGAACTTCTAAGGCTCGCACAATGAGAGAACAGACTGACCTAATAACAAGCACCAAAACATCAGATATTTAAGCAATTCACTGTAGAAATTTCTATTGTACTAAAGATTTTCTGACTTGAGTAGAAGATCAGACAAGGTGACCTATATGGTTTCTTCCATGGTGAAGAACGACTCACCTTTTCTCTGTCTTCTAAAAGTACATATTATCCATAGATGATGTGTGGTAATCTATTGTTTCACGTCAGTGTACAATCTAAATACATAAAAAATCTGTGACACATATAGATATTGAAAGAAAGAGTTAAGGAGATGTGCACTTGGTGATGCTGGAATTCCGAGCCTTACTGAATACACCGGGTGAGCACTTGTCAATCACGCTCTGTGGGCACTTCGGTTTTGTCATACAATTTAAACCATGAATTCAGAAGCTGCCGCTCATTTGTGCCATCACTTACATCAAGATGAGATGAGTGGTCGCTCTCTCCTGCTGTGGTGGGGAAGTGAGGGGCGCAGGCTGCAGGAAGGGCAAACAGAGAATAAAGTGACTAAGCCTGGGAGGGTGGAAATCGGAGAGAGCGTGATGGTTTCCCCTTCTCCCCAGGCCTGCCTCCCGATAGCCGTATGCAGTGTGGTCCTTGGGCTCTGTAAATACGCTTGCCCCCTTTCAGCATATTCCAGTTTCTTCTCCAATGCTAAAGTTGGCCTATTTTACCTGAAATAAAAGTGTGTTTATGAGTACAGCTGAATTTTCCTACATATTCCTGTATGTAAAACCCCTTCTATTAACATTGTTTTGCTTCTTATTATCAAGTCTACTTTATTTGTTTGCTAATGAGATACATGAAGATAAGTAAAACTCTTAAAAGTACCATTAATTTTAAACTACGAATATCCTGGACCTTTAATCTTAAATATTTTACAAAAGATCACAAGGTATATTTAAATTACTATTTAAAAACCTATATTAATATATTGTTTGGTTCTGAAAAAGACATCTTGCCTAAATATCGATGGGAGAAGGTGGACGATTTTCCTATTCCTATAATTTACATTTCACTCTTTATTTAATTCAGGATTATTTGCTGGACCCCACTTGTGGACTGGGTCAAAACTTCAATTAATGTTATTAAAGTCCCTCACAGTCTGGCCCTTACTTTCATGGCTCTTCCTTCCCCTGTGCCCCCCAGGGTCCTGGGTCTCTCCCACAGGCCTCAGCACATCAGGCTTCTCTGACCTTCCCACCTTGGCGTAACATGTTCTCGATGCAGAGCAACCTTCAGGCCTTTATTGGAGTGCCACTTACTCTGAGAACCTTTCACTTATTCCCAAAGGGCCGAACTGTGCCACTGTCCTTGTTGTGTGCTCAGTGACATTGTGGCCCATGGCTTGTAAATGCCACATGAGCAGAAATGCTGTCTGGATCCCAGTTTAGCACAGGGCCTTTCTGTAAGTGACTAACAAGAAAACACTTTTACATTCAAAGAAGCACGCTCGAACAGACACTGAAAGAAATGCCTGTCTGTACTTTTGATATCCCAAAAAGGCACCATGTGTCCATAATTCCCTCAGAAGTTCCTGTGGCTGGACCAAGACCGTAAGCAGACATGAGCACGCCAGGTCCTGAGAGCCCCATCTTAGCTGTGGTTCTTCCCGGCAGCGGAGTGTGAGGTTTGCTGCCAGCATGAACTGAAGGATTTTGCTCCACCAGACCACACCCACACTTGGAATGACTGTGAGGCAGACGTGGGCAGATAACTACACACAGGATTCCTCCTCTTCCACTTCCTACCAGAATCAGCTTTATTTAAATGAAAACATGCCAACTAGGGTAACTCACGCTTGTTCTAAAGGAACCATAGCATTCTCTTTTTCTCGGTGATGAGTGTGTAAAAGGACAAGCCAACAGGATTTAAAGAAATTCAGTCCTGGAGCCTCTGAGGAGACTTTCTTCTCTGGGGTAGAGCAGAAGTAGCAGCAGGAGATCCCCTGAGATTTATTTCCCCTGACACGCGTGTAATTATGACGAAGTAGGGTGCTGAAGTGGAGGTGGGTGTTTTGTACTCGTGTGATGAGTGACCTGAGGATGAAGGACCCCAGGATGAATGGTGATAGGCTGGTTCCCTTCCACTTCCCAGAACACAGACTTGACCCAGAGGTAGGATTCATCTGAATTCTTGTTAGAAAACAAATCTTTTGGTTTGAGCTGTTCTTTACTGGCAGATGTGTCATAAGTAATGAGATCTTTTTTCAACTCAATAAAAAATGGATCTAACCTATGGCCACTTAGTTAAGAGTCTAATCGTTTTGATATTCTAAATAGTAGCAGTGCTGATGTGCTCAGGAGAGAGGGGGAGGCTTTGGAGGGGCTTTCACTGCCTGGGGGCACTATGGTTGAGCTTCCTGATTTCACACTGACATTTATCATAGAGCAGCAGGATGTGGCTCAAGGGAGAGAAGGAAATAAAAATATATGAAAGAAGAAAGAAGAAGGAGGGAAGAAAGCAGAAAGGACAGAAGGAGAAGACCCAACACCATACAGGAGTAGGAAGGGGCCTCAGTGTCTGAGGCTTGGAGACACTGTGAGCCATGGCGTTAGAAGGAGCGAAAGGCAATGGCCATGAGCAACCCGGGCTGTGGAGAGCTCTGGTTGTGTATAAAAACAGCCTACTTGTCACCCTTTAAAATGATCAGTATACCAAGAAAACAACAATTGCTTAAATTATTTTCTGAGTCATGCCATTCATTAAAAATTTGGGAGAATTTGGAATGAACCAGTTTGTGAAGCATGTTACATGCAAGATGAAGGATTGAGAAGCCCCAGAATCTCTTTCTTCCCATAGAAACTTTGACTTAAAAATAATGAACAAACAACCTGGGTGATAATTCAAAAAACGAGAGGCTCTGGTCTTTCAGGTGAGTACAAACCCTGCTGCATCAAACCCAAAGGAAACTTGTGAAGTTTATTCATCATCATGGCCCCTCCTGGCCCAGCACAGCGAGAGCTGGGAAACATCCCAGCTCCTGGCTTCTCTCTGTGGATGGAACGAGGCTACTGCACAAACACCCAATCTCTGGCATCTCTGAGGGATACCCAAGCCTTTGGCGTTGCTCCTGCCAGGTCTAAGTACTTACAGGAGAGGGTGTCGGGTGAAGTGCTACAGAAAACAAAGACACAGTTTGGATTCTGTGTGCTCGCGCGTCATGACTGCTCTGCCTGGCTCGGCATATAACGAGCAGGAGAAAATCCCCAGCTCCCATGTTCTCCAGGGGAGAGAGAGCAGGAGCGCGCGTCCAACGTTCTGGCTTTGGGGAGACTACGCTGGGGACAGGTTTCTGTCTCTCCTTTCTCTGGGTGCTGATTCAACCCAGAGAAATCTAGATATCCAGGCAATTTGTACACACAGGTCCAGAGAGGCTAAACTCACAGGAAAAAGTTGGGAGAACATCAGAATCTCTGTCTAGGTGGTTCAGTGAAGGCCTTTCCCTGTGTGAAGCTAGCTAGTCCCTGCGGATCATGGGAGGTGGCTGTTTTTAATAAAATGTGAAAATCTCAACACGAAATTACAAATTCCATACAGAAACAGGGAATTCTGACTTAATCACAGGAACAAAATCTCCAAAAACAGACTCTAAAGAAATAAAGGCAAACGAGTCACAACACAAAGAATTCACAATAACCATTATGAAGATGCTCAATAAATTCTGAAAAATGATGAATGAAAAAAATTAGATATCAAGGGAAAGATAATATGAAAGAAGAATCAAATGAAAATTTTGAAGTTGAAGAAAAAAATTGAAAAATTTCACTAGAGGCATTAAATAGTAAAATTGAACAAGGAGAAGAAAGAAGCAGGACAAGAGGGAATCCCACCATATGCATAAAAAGAAAGAAAACGAGTGGGGAGAGTCCAAAGGAAATGTGGGTGCACTGAGTGGACCAAGAAAGGTTCCCAGGGCGACACAGAGGGAGCATGGCAGGTCGTCTAGGTGATGGATGATGCTTCCAATTTCCTCAGGTCTGGGGGGACCTTTATATTCCAATTCTGGAGCAGAAAAGCCCACAGATAAGTTGAACCTGGAATGTTCACACAATAATTGACTTATTCCAAGGGAAAGGACAAGAATTTTTCAAGAAGTAGAAAAACAGTGACTTACATGAGAGCTTTCATGAAACTGTTGGTTTAGTTTTTAGCAGAAAACTTGGGGCCAGAAGTGAGGAAGACTGAGTGATGAAAGTGTAAAAAGACTGCTGAAAAAGAATGTGATATCCAACAAAATGTACTTCAAACTGAAGGGGAATAAAAGCTCCCCCAGATAAACACTGAAAGTTCATCACCACTTGATGTACCTTACAAAAGTGCTGCAGGTACTACTTCCATGGAGATGAAGGAGGCTGGCTGCAACAGGAAGGCACGTGGGAGCTAGTGACAGTAATTACAGACATAAACAGTACTGCAGGGCTGTAGTGGTGGTGGGTAGGTCACTTTTCGTATTGGTGTAGTAGCTAACATATAGGAGTAACTGTAAGCCTAAGACATGTTCACGGTCACACAGTACACGAGAGTCGATGCGCCGCCTCCACAGCAGGCAGTGTGTGAAGAGAAGCAAAGGTGTGGAGCTGTCACATTTTGGTGCTGGTTGAAAGTGGTTTCTACAAGACAGTCCAGGCAGGCCCTGCATTAACCAGAGTAACTTTGCAAACTATGACTGATACATAAAAATGGAAGAAGCCAAGCAGCTAACTGCAAAAACTATCAATGAAACACAGAAAAAGAGAGCAGCCAGGGAGAAACTGAAACGAGGAGGAGAAGAGAATAATCAGAACTTAGCAGTATGCCCCTACCGTGTCAGGCCTTAACTACGAGTGAATTCCACAGTCAGAACACAGACTCGCTGGATGGGCACGAAGTAGAAATCCATCTATGTGACACCTATAAGGGACTAAATCTATAAACACGCAGAAGTTGAAGTTCAAAAGATACAATAAGCTAATCCATGCAAAGTCAACCAAAATGAGAGCAGGGCTTGTATGCTAATATCAGGCAAAATAATTGTAACTCTAACTCAAAAGCTTTCACAAGGAAAGAAAAAGGATATTAACTTACGGTGAAGGGACCAAGTCACCCAGAAAGTCTCGCATAGAGCATTCAAATGCATGCAGTGAGCAGCAATAAAGCTGAGGGAGTAAAGACAGTAAGACAGCAATAGCACATAACAGTGCTCACCTTGCAATAGTGGGTGGGAGACCAGGGGTCACAGAGGCTTGAAACAAGGCTCAAGCAATGCTATAGATCAAAAGGACCTGACACACATTTACAGCTGTTCCGTCCAAGAGCAGTGGAATGTGCATGCCTCCCAAATCACACAGGATCTTCTCCAAGAGAGATCACATCATAACTCACAAAACATCTCCACAAACCTAACAGCAATGAAATTATTCCAAGTACCTTTTATTACCACCAGAGAATGAAACTCGAAGTCAACATAAAGAAAACCTGGAAAATTCATAAGGGAGTGGAAATTAGGCATACATTCCTGAACAGCTAATGGGTCAAACAAAAATCAAAAGAAAACAAAAAAATGTGAGACAAAGGATAATGAAAATACAATGTGCTGAGACATATAGAATGCGGGGAAAACAATTACAAGAAGTCTATAGTGGCAAATGCCCACACTGGGAAAAATTTCGAGAAAACAACACAATTTTAGAAGGCTTGAGACTAGAAGAAGTAGAAAATACTGTGTCCAGTGTTAACTGAAGAGAGGAAATGAAAAAGATTAAGGAAAATGAAATAATGAACAGAAAGTTTAAAAAGTCAATGAAACAGGTTCGCTTTCCTTAAAGATGAACAAAATTTACAAATTTTCATCTAACATAAGTAAAAAGAAAAGACTCATGTAACTCTGAAATGAAGGAGGTTAAATTATAGTCAAAGTTTCACAAAGGAAAAAGATAAGACTATGCCTGGCAATTATGTATCAAGAAATTGGATAACTTAAAATGAATGATTTTATTCCTACAGATTCCCAAAAACATACAACTTACCAACACAGAATTATGAAGAAATAGAAAGTCTGAGCATTTGTATAGCTGGTAAAGAGATGGAATCAGCAATGAAAAATGCACTCCCCAGCCCAATATAAGATGACTGCCCAGGAAAATCCTAGAAACCATTTAAAGGAAGTAAACATCAATTCTTTTCAAGCTCTTCCAAAAAATTCAAGAGGAGGAAAAGTTCCCATCTTTCCACATATTATGAGGCTAGCATTACCCTGATATCACAATCAGACAAATACTGAAATGACAGAAACTGTAGGCCAATATCTGATTGCTAGTTACACAAAATTCCTCAAAAATAATAATAATAACAAAATTCAAAACTATGTTAAAATGATCATGAACTGTGAATGTCTTTTTTCTTGTTGCTGAGACAAAATACCCAACATCCAAAATGAAGGAAGGAAAGGTTTATTTAGCTTACAGTTTGTGGAGGTTTCAGTCCATACTTGGCTGGTTGTGAGGCAGAGTGGCACATGGCAGAGGGCAAACGTTCATGGCGGCAGAGCACAGCAAAGACAGCATGAGCAAAGGGAGGAACGGCAGGAGGAGTGGTGGCCAGCTGCCTCCTTCTCTCCTTCACATATACAAACTATCCGCCCTAGGGCGGGTATAGCTTTCACACCCATAAGCTCAGCACTGGATCATGGGTCAGCCATAAACTCTAAAAGCCACCCCATAACTGCATGAGGATTTGGGGGGACATGAAGACACAAACCATAACAGTGAACAACTGGAACTTATGTCTGGCATATTACACACTGCATTAACAGAAGGATTTAAGAAAATCACATAGGCTATCTTGATGGATGAAAGAAAGCATTTGACAAAATTTAACATATTTGCATCATAAAATACTCCACTTTCCAAAAGGAATAGAAAGTCTATGCCTAAATGTAATAAAGCAATGTATGCAAAGCCCACAGCTGACATCATTTTCAATGGTAAACACTTGATAGCTGGTCCTCTGGGGTCCAGAAGAAGGTAAAGGTGCCTGCTCTCCTTCTTTCAACGTGGCACTGGAAGACCCTGCTAGAGTCACCAGGCCTGTAAAGGAAATAGAAGGCATAGGAATAAGTATCTGTTTCCATGTGATGTGACTCTATATGCAGAAAGCACTAAAAATATTTCTCACACAGGGAAACTCTGTAGAGTAGCTGTTAACTTCAGCAAAGTTGCAGACTATGAAACCAACATATACGTGTCAGCTGTGTTTGAACATAGCAAAAAAGCCATCTGAAAAGTAGATTAAGAAAACAATCCCATTTACACAAGAAATTTTAAAATAGAATTGTTTGCAATGAATTTAACTAAGAAAGTAAAATTTTGCATGCTGAAAAATAGAAAGCATTGCTGAAAGTAACTTCAGAAGACACAAATACATGAGCAATATCTTGTGTTTATCAAGGGAAGACTTAGTGCTACCAAAATGCTCAGACTCCTCCAAGCAAAGATTCTACACAATCCCTGTCAAACTCTCAGTATCATTTTTTTCAGAAGCGGATAAAGAAGCCAGCTAAATTCTTATAGAATCAAAAGGTATACTGGAATCAACACAATCTTGAGAAAGAAGAGTAAATCAGGATTTTCAAATGTCTTAACTTTGAAAAACATTCTGATACTGAACTAATCTAAACAGCATGGAACTATCATAAAGACAGACATACAGAAAATAGGAACAAAGTAGAGATCCAGAAAAATCCCTACTTCTGTACTGCCCAGTACAGTGGAGAAAGTATAGTCCTTTTACAAATTAATTTGGGAAAGTGGACAGCTTCATGCACAAAAGAATTAATTCAAACTTTTCCCCTTATACAAAGGATGAACATCAAAGGAGAATGAACTCTTTATTGATTAGTGCATGTGTGTAGTACATAATGTTCGCAGTCCTCGTGTGGAGTTGGTACATGCTACATACCACAGTTTAATTCCTTTTTCCTTACATATTTCCTTCCCTCCCTCCCTTGATTCCCCTTCAGTTTTTGTACATATTTGTAGTACTTGATGTTTACAGATCTGAAACCATAAAATTCCCTGAAAAGTACAAGAGAAGAGCTACATACCATTGCACGGAGAAGTGATTTCTCAAAGAGGACTTCACAAGCACTGGTGGCAAGAGCCAAGCGGATGAATGCGACTATACCAAGTTAGAAATTTCTGCCCACAAAAGAGAACAGTGAGCAAGCTGAACAGGCAAACGATGGAACAGCAAAACATTACAAGCCGTACATTTTAAGGGCTTGATGGCCAAAACATATAAAGAGAACTGACAACTCAACACAATAAAATTATAACACCTGAAAGGTGGCCATTTAGGTGGTGGACATTTCTCCACAGAAGGTGTACAGATGGCCCCTAAGATCCATGAGAAGTTGGCCAGCATCACTAGTTACCAAGAGAATGTCAATTAAAATGTTCCACCACTTTACAAATTTTAGGGTAGCTGAGAGAGAGAGAACAAGTATTGGCCAAGATAAAGGACATGTGGAAAACAGGAACCTATGTGTCATCCTCAAGGACCAAGTCAAGAGTTTTCCCCCAGAGCTGCCCATGATCCACAAACCCTACTGCTGTGCATCTCTCCAGAAGATTCAAAACCCAGGTCTTGAAGAGAATCTGCACTCGCTTGTTCCTTGCCACATTATTCATAATCCCCAAGGGACTGAAAGGAGCTGTGTGTCCATCAAAAGGTGAGCAGATAAACAAAGTGAGATACACACACACACATACACACAAGAGAGAGTCACTTAGCCTTGAAGTAAAAAGGAAACTGTGCCACATATCACAGAAGGACAAAGTCTGCATGAGTGCACTACGCAGAGTTCATAAAGTGGGCAAGATTATAAAACACAAGAAGGAGTGGCAGTTGCCAGGGACTGGAGACAGGAGTCAAGGAGGAGTTGCTGTTTAATGAGTGTGAAGTCAGTTGAGCAAGGTGAAAAGATTTTAGAGACAGAGTCCAACAATGAGACAACATGCAAGCTCTCACCAATATTGTACTGTACACTTAAAATTTTGCCACAGAGGTAGATTTCATGTTGTGTGGGAGTTTTTAGCCACTCTTTTAAAAGAAAGAAGCAGTTGCTAAATGATTTTCTGAATAGAGCTGGAGTGATATGAGTTTAAGCAACATACTGCTAAAAACAAGGTAGCAGGCTCTAATTAGCTAACATATCTCATTCGTTATCTCCGAGACGTTCTTCCTGAAGCAGGGTGCATAAACTGATGTTTTGTTCTAATGATTCATGTTTGTAGTTTATTTCCCCTTCTTATCTACGTAGATTGTTCATCTCCAAAAATTGACATCAAATTTCATTTTTTGTTAATTTGTTCCTTAGCTGATAGAATCCACCAAGCTGTTATCCATGTGCTGCCAAACTAATAGCTGACTGGTCAGTTCTTTGACAAAAGTCCATCTGGCTACTTGCTTTAACAAATTCATCTGCCTCTCCTGTATGCTTTCTCTTTAAACTACCATTATCCTATAAGCAAGGATATAAAAGGAGAAAAGCAATGCTTACTAAATACCCTGAAGGAGTTTTTGACACTATTACGGAGGGTGCAATCCTTGTGTTTCATCTTTGCTAACTTTTAAAAACAGCACTTCTTACAAAGCATTTTCAGTTGGTGTGGGGAAAGAGGGAGTCTTTTTGGGATTGTGTTTGTTAGTACTTCTGTTACCTAGTCTAACTCTTATTTCTAAGTTTAATTCTACATATTATCAGTTGATATCTTTGTCAGTTAAGCAATTTTTATTTTATTTGAGTTTTAATCTCTACATGTGGGAACTCCTCTCTATTTGGGATGAAATCTGAGTTCAGTTAAAACCCTGGTCATAATGAAGAGAGATGCAGAAAAACTCTTTTAAAACTCACACGACACTAAAACTAATCATATTCTCCCACTTCTTTTACCTAATGGACCACTTTAAAACAATTGTATTCATTGAAAATATGGAGAAAATTGGTCAAATAGAGCTCCATTATAATCCAAATCTCCAGTTCAGTACTATTATTATCCATAGGTTTCACATAGGTATCAGTGAGGTTTCCGTAACAGTCCAAGATGTGTAGTATTCAGTAGTTGGCACTCAGTGATTTCTCTAGGTTGCTATCTGGGACTTAGGCCTGTAGATATGAATATACATTCTTTCAGTTATTACTTATGTTCCTACCACGGGGGCAGGCATTACTTGTAAATTCCCCTTAGCTCTGGATCTTTTGAGCAGACTGGAAGAAACCACAGAGCTGGTACATTTCAGAACCTTAACTGGAACCCGGCCCTGTTCTGCTCCAGTCTCCTTCCCGCGGCTCTTCAGTCTGAGTGCGTATGCTGTGTGCACACACACATGAAATCCACCCTAACTTTCTATAGCAGGAAAAGTATTAGTATTTTACACTGTATGTGCAACTGGGGGCTTTTATGCTTTGCAAATTATTCTTACGCTTCATGCACAGTTAAATGGCCATGGACATGCCTTGCACAGCCCTCCAATGGTTTTCTGTCCCCACAGACACTGTCCCTATGAGGACAGATACTGAGTCACACATATCCCCTTTTCCTGATGGCGATTTAAAGTAAATGCTCCTGTTTACATTTAATGAGAGGGATGGGTGAAGAATCATTTTCTACTTTTAATGAATAAAAGAGAAAGGTAAAAGAATAATGAAATTAACAATAAATTGAGACTTGAGAATATAGATAAATGTATGTAATGAAGATAGCAATACCTTGAGACAGAATGATCAGAGAAGACAAAGATGGGCACAAAATTATTATTTACCCAAATAAGTAGTGTGTTGGCAGGTGGAAGATGGGATTATTCAGACTCTGGTTACCGTCTGGAACACAATTCAGTGGGTTTGTTCGGGCCTAAGGCAGCATAGTGCAGACGGACAGTGAAGAGGAGTTAATTAAGATCTGAAGCAATGCAGGAGTCATAGTTGAGGTACTGAGAGGGCTACCAGGCACTGATGAGTAACAACCTCTGCAGAAAGCGTGCTGGCTTCAGTTTCGTGAGGACTGATCAGACCAGGGCAAGTAAGTAGCGCAAGACAGGGAGAGAAAGGTTTGAAGTTTGTGTGGAGAATGGAACAAGACAGTGAAAACTGGAGGGCAAAGAATTTGAACATGGAAATTGGAAGGAAACGAGATCATAACAAGAAAAATTAAACTATCAAGGCTTTGTATGTAATTTTGTAGAGCTTAAGCCATGCTGAACCTGTGAATGCTACATGTTTTGCTGCTTCCTAATTTCTTTGGATTGAAATGAAGATCTAAATGCAAGATTGTGCCTCTGGAGGAGTCAGGAGCATAATATGTGCCCTGCACATTCACCTTTTCTCACTGGAGCCACACTGCTTCTTCAGGGATAGCAGCAACAGGCATTATAAATGAGCAGGCAGTGCAAGTGACGCTGCCCCGTGTTACAGTAGTAAGACAGCTCCTGGACTGCACTGTGGTCCGTTTCTCTGGGAGGTGTCATTTCACTGTTTCAATCAAGTTGAGGGACATTTTTTAGACAGTAAGTTTACCTGTATTTTTAAACAATTTTAGAATCAATATGTTCAAGTGCTCTACTTTTTAGGCAAAATAATAACTTAATGAAAATAAATTATTTACAAACAATTCACAAATTTTCAGCAGTTCTCCTGTGTGAGTTCAGAAACAAGCTTCATCTTCACACCATTCACCCCACATGCAGTCACACTTCTTTGGCTGCTGCATATGGGGATGAGCCTGATTCTCATGGGGGGTGGTAAGGGAGGAATTCTTGCAAAGCCCAACCAGAATGAGATTACCTCACACTAAACAGGGTGGCGATGACCAAACAACAGTCAAACAAAGGACACACATTAGGAAAGGCTGTGTGGAAACTGGCATTTCTCTATATTGTTGATAGAAATATAAACAGGGCAGCCACTTATGGGAAATTTGTAAGCTCTTCAAAAATTAAAATGCAAGTACTGTATGATCCAGCAATTCCATTTAGGGTGGACAACCAGAAGTACTCAAATAAGAACCTCAAAACATCTGCACTCCAGCTTTCATCATACCACAACGCAAGCTTGTCCACACATGGAGGAGTAGATAAGGAAACTATTATGTAAACATACCATGTTACATTACTTCACCATGAAAAATAAGAGAATCCTGGTGCACTAAATGACGTAGATGAACCTGATGGATACTATGCTGTTATGGTTGATACACTGTGTCAACTTGAGGAGTCTAGAGGTTTGGTTGAGTGACTCAGCAGGAAGCCAGGGTGCTTACCTTGTACACATCCTGAGCCTGTGGAAGAGGAGGGTATGGAGATTATGTGAGCGCTACATGCTCCCTGGGTGGGGGTAACCTGTTATACAGTGTAAGGGAGGTAGAAAGAGTCTGCTTGCTGGCCATTCCTCCCTTTTGCTGGTTTTTTTGCTGTGTTCTGCTGTCATGAACATATGCCTCTGCCATGTGCCATTCTGCCTCTGAGCCAGCCAAGTATGGACTGAAATCTCCACAAACTGTAAGCTAAATAAACCTTTCCTTGCTTCATCTTGGGCATTGGGTATTTTGTCTCAGCAAGGAGAGAAAAGTAACCAAGACATTTGGTTTTTTAGTATTCATTTTCTATTCATGTGAAACAAATTAATATAGTAACTAATAGAAGTCACTGTAGACTAATAGAAGTCTCTACAGTAACTAATAGAAGACACCAGGTGTCATAGGAAAAATGGTTTTTTGGTACATCCCAGAATAATTGGAGAAAAATCTCTGTTTTTTTTTTTTCATAATTCACATTCCACGTTTGAAAACACAGTACTGTAAAAAATTAAACTTTCAGGTCAGGTCAGGTTGACAGTTGCTCCATGAACTACACGTGCAACAATGAACTGCTGAGGTTCCTTTCATTTTAAACTTCTTCCTTGTTGTTAATGTCATTGCTGTTAGTCAAGGTGCTGGTATAAAGCTACCATTAAAGCAAACTATTTATTAAATGCATAGTTGCTAGTCAAATATCAGTAATTATTTTTGATTTGTACTGTGTAATTTAAAGCAGGCTCAGGATGTATACAAAGGGAGCACCCTGGCTACCTGCTGGGTCACTCAGCCAAACCTCTAGACTCCCCAAGTTGACACAATGTATCAACCATAACAATCCACCCTTTGTCAACTTGGCAACCAGGCACGTTTCTTTAAACCAGTTTGCAGATACAAAGACATTATATTATATTAAAACCATAACATCTTGTGCCCTAAAGACTCAGGCACATCCCTTTATGCAAAAGGTGCTTAGTCCTTTTGCAAGAGTTGCCAAAGTCCTAACAGTTTCAGCATTGCTGAAAAGTCCAAGGCCCAAGTCTCCTCCCAGATCTAAGGCAAACTTTAATTACAAGCCCCCTGTACAAATGAAAAGTTAACACTTCAAACATTCAATGGCATAAAATGAACATTATCATTCCAAAAGGCACCAACAGGGGAATATAGAGCATTGGGACCAAAGCAAGTCCAAAATCCAGTAGGGCTAACACTTTTGTCCTGTAATTCCACATCCAGTGTCTGAAACAACTTGTGGCACATTATGTGCTCCAAAGGGCTTGCATGAGTCCACCCCTATGGCACTTCTGGTGGTTACAGCCTCCACGGCTTGTCTCTCAGGCTTGCTTTGCTCCCTCCTTGTAGCTTTCCTCAGATGATCCACAGTCCTGTGTTTTCTAAACTTCTGAGGTCTCCAAGTGCACCTTTTGCTTCACACTCAGCCTCACATATTGCCCTCTCAGGGGCACACTGCCTGGCCTCCCAGGCCCTCTGAAACCTGGGTGGAAGCCTCTTTAACCTCAGAGCTCTTGCATTCTCCATGCACCTAAAGCCAGGGCCACGTGGATGATGCCAAGGTCTGCTGCCACCTGGAGCAGTAGCCAAACTTTCCTCTCTTTTGGCCATAGGAGTCGAGTGCCTGGATGGCTGGGCACACTGAATCCAATGCTGAGGAACAAATTCTCTAGGCCATCTCCATTCTGGAACCTGGTGTGGTGGCCGCTGCCACCATTCTGGAACATCGCACTCTTTGGCTTCCTTCTCAAGGCAAGGTCTCTCACCTTTACAGTTTTGAGGCTGCAAAGGGTGGAGACTTGTTGCTTGTGATACCCTTGTGCCATCTTTTCCATTCTCTTGTCCTTCTCAGCAATAGGCATCTCCTCGGCCTTATCTTTGCAGTCCACAGCTATAGTGGAGCTTCCTTTATGGTCAAACTTGCAACATTTTAAATCATCCTGCTGGGCTCTTTGCTCTTGATTCTCAATATAAATCTGGCTAAAGGCCCCCAACAATAGCCATGCCACTTTCCCAACATTCCACTGCCTTGAAATTTCTTTTGCCAGATTAATCAGTTTGATGCCACCCTTAATCTCAGTCTTGGGCAAAGTCTCTGGACACGAGCAAAATGCAGACAAACTTTCTGCTAAGCCATAACATACATCATCTGGAGTCCAACAACCAATGAAGTCCTTCCCAACAGAAACCTCCTGAACCTGATCTTTACCATCAGGATTTCTGTCAGCCTTCTGGCCTTTTGAGCTCTGACCAGAATCTCCCAGAAAGAACAGCCAAATGTTTTCTAGTGCATCTCTTTCAGGTGACAATTCTGAACCTTTCCAAACTTTTCAGACAAGCCATTTCCAAAGATTCTTGAGCCACATGGTCAGGTATAGTAACAGCAACGACCCTACTCCACTGGTACCAAATTCTGTCTTGGTTACTTCTTTCTCATTCCTGAGACAAAATACTCAACGCCCAAAATGAAGGAAGGAAAGGTTTATTTAGCTTATAGTTTGTGGAGATTTAAGTCCATACATGGCTGGCTCAGAGGCAGAGTGGCAAATGGCAGAGGGCAAACATTCATGACTGGCAGAACACAGAAAAATGACAAAAGCAAAAGGGAGGAATGGTGACAGGCAGCCTCTTTCCCTCTCTTACATTGTAAACAGGCTCCCCCCAACCCAGGGGGGCATGTAGCACTCACATAGTCTCCATGCTTTCCTCATCCACAAGCTCAGAATGTAAACAGAATAAGCACCCTGTCTTCCTGCTGGTGGCTCTCTGCCAAACTTCTAGACTCCCCAAGATGACACAATATATCAACCATAACACCAAAGTATTTGAACCAAAGCATAGAATTTTGTATTTTGTACAAAAAGATTGTTATGTCAAAATATATGTCAATTATTTTTGAAGATTTGAAATAGTGCCCTCAATTAAAAATGTGTTGAAAGACTGCATTAAATAATAATTAGGCAAAAAAAAAATCAAGAAACGTGGCTCAGTTGCCTTAATGACATCATCCAAGGAGACTGTTCAAAGGTTACCTTTATAATGCATTGCTAACCAACAAGACTGGGGCCCACTCAACTCCTCTGTGTTCAGACCCCTAACGGGTCTGCAGGCAGTAAGAAGGACCAGGTCATGTATCATCTCAATAACTAGCCAGGAAATTGCTACTTCCCACAATCCCTGCGCTTCTGGGCTCATACCACTTCTAGATCAGAATGGCCTGAGTGAAATGCTTTGAACAGGTTTAAGAAGCAGACACCATCGTTTTCTAAAAACATGATCCAAACTATGTGTCTACTTATACTAGTCACCCGCACACATTCATTCAGTAACCAATCAAAAGCAGATGCAATTTTTAAATAGCACTCATGTATAAGAGGGTAGCAGATTAAATATTATTTAGGTAATCTATTAAAGGCATTTTCTTAACCTTGACCGGCAAAAATTTCAGTATTGATTTTCATTATTTAAAATTTGTATAACAAAAATAGAAATATGCTTAAAGAATAGTAGTCCCACGTATGTGAAAGGAGGATAAACTCACTGCAGGAGCTCACGCCTTCAAAGGGCACTCGCAGGAAAACGGGCAGGAAAGGGGTGCCAGGACCAGCAGGAGCGGGGACCCCATAATCCCGTGGGGAGAGTACGAAGCACAAAGGAGAGAGGGGCATCTCCAGACAGCCCCAGCGCGGCGATCTCCTGAAGACACAAAGCCATAAGGGCACAGTGGGGTCTGGTCATCCTTTGGAGATGGCTGAGCAAGTCCCAAGCACAGACAGGACGGGGAGGACAGTGACGAACGCCGACCCGGGTGAGGAGGAAAAGCCTGCAGAGCCCCCACCCCCCGCTCTCTGGAAGCTCTGTGGAACATCACACTTGCCAAGCCCGGCCAAACACCAGCTCCATGGACAGGAGCCAGCCTTGCTCTGAGAAAGCTCCCAAGTCCCAGAGACGGGTGGCTCTGCTCTCGCTCTAGCCAGCAGACCAAAGTCACTTGTCACTGCACCCACCCAAACACAACCACAGAAAAGCCTAGCAAATGGAGAAAGAAACCAAAACATGGAAAAGCACCCTATTTCTTCACTCATCACTGCTATGCTGTTCATTAGCTCTATGAGACAGAGTTTCACGATAGGAAACAAACAGTCCTTTCTAATAAGAAGGTTTCTTCAAGAGAATTTATCCATAAACCTCCTTAATCATCAACCATGGAAATAAGTTAAAGAAATAACCCTTTGCCAAAGAAGATGAATTGACACTTCCCAGGAGAAGTACAGATGGCCAATAAATACATGAAAAATTGCCCAACATTGCTGGCCATTAATGAAATGCATATGCAAACAGCATGGAGATTTCATCTTCCTCCAGAAAGAGTGACCATCATCAAGAAACCAAGTAATAAATGCTGGTGAGGCTGTGGAGGAAAAGGAACACTTTACCCTGTTGGTAGGAATGTGAAGTAGTGAACCACTGTGGAAATCAGTGTGGAGAGTCCTCAGAAATCTGAAACTAGAAATTCCATTTGATCTGGCTAGTCTCTTTCCATGTATCTTCCCCAAAGTGGTAAAGACATTATATTACAGTGATATGTACATCCGCACGTTCATAGGAGCACAACTCACTAACCTTGGAAGCACATTATAAGTCCATCAACAGGTGAACAAATAAAGACAGTGTGGTATTTGTATGCCATAGAGTACTACTCTGTCAAAAGAAAGATAAATTTGAATCATTTGTAGAAAAATGGATACACTTTCAAACCATGATTTTAAGGGAAATAAATCAGACATACAAGCTTAAATATCACATGGCTTTTCTTATATGGGAAATCCAAAATGTAAATCAAGAGCATAATGGAGCGAAGAGAACGGGAAGAAGGGACACTGACCTTTCTCACATGAGGAGGGTCGAGGAATGGCAGAAGGAGTCAGGAAGTGGAGCGAGAGAGATGAAACTGCGACATAGCTGGGCGGCCCCCCCAAAGGCACTGCTCGTTACATACTGCAAAGATGTACGAACAAAAACGAAACCTGGAAGAGTGAGGGCACCTGTGTCAGTACACGGATGCAGCCAGCAAAAGCGAATGGCAAAGACACACGCAGTGAGGAAGTTTTGCACAGCAAGCACTGCTTTCTAGTAGCTGCCGCACTTCCCTTCAAGATCTGCCCAGCAAAGCCACAAGTTGCTTTCTCCCGTCCCCACGTGTCCAGAACATTCTCTGAAAGGAAGAGCTTTCCCTCAGAGCTTCTTCCCCTTGCCCTGCAAGGGCAAACAGAAATGCTGAAATGTCACCCAGATTTGGAAGCAGATGTATTTGGAAGGCTCAGGGAGAGAAGTTGTCATGGAGTTGAGGCAGAGTACTTGGCTGTCTTTGATTGGCTCTTACAATGTACATCATGGTGACTAGCACTTTGTAAGAAACGGAAGTAATAGTAACTGTAACAGGAAATGTTCCCTGGACAAGTAATGGATAATGAAGTATGGTGGGTGGGGGCATTTTCTGCTACAGCCCAAATTCTCTCAGAGATAAAGGTGGACATTCTCTCTTCCCCTCCCAACAAATCTGTCACATTTCCTGGGGAAAAAGAGAAATCATTACATGAAGAGAGGTTCATTTCTTAATTTATCTGGCCAAAACCAAGTTGCTCTTAGAAAGATGAACCAGGAAGGCACTTTCCTATTCTGAAATAACTCTTAAACAGTAACCGCTTTGTATGCCCCTTGTTATCACCTTCAAGACTCCTTACTGGGAAGAAAGTTGGGGTTATTTCATGGTAGCTGGACTCTGAGGGAAAGAGACCTCTGGTCTTTGTCAGGCACTGAGCACTTCAGGAGCATGCCACTTCTGCTCACTGATGGGGAACCAAGGGAGAAGCCACCAGGCCACTGCACACTCCACAGGCACCACAGCCAGCCAGCCAGGCAAGCTGAGCTCCCTGGCCTCCATCACCAGTACAGGAGTTCAAGCAACTTTGGTGAACGGTCATAACCTGAACACTCAGCTCCTTGACATGGACAGTCTTGTCCTTTCCTTTAAATGGTCCATTGTCACTGAAGCTTGTCAAATGTCTTGTAATTATTCCACTACAATATTTCTAAAGTGCAGGAATAATGATATTTATTTTTGAAATCTAGTACTTTGCTGTAATAGCTATAATAATTCACTTAATAAAATATGATGTGGTTATGCACCAATTTCTCCAGGAGGAATATATTCACCATGTATTAGAAACATATACTAATAAAAAGAGAGAAATAAAAGAGATGCTTTATTTTTGAATATGCATTTCAAATTATAGTGGTTCATACAGCTCAAAAATGATTTGGGGGCAAATTATGAAAACAAAAGTCCTAGTTTTTAGTAACATATAAAACTGACTTTTAAAATATTTAAACCTGGGGCCGGAGAGATAGCTCAACAGCACAAGCTGGTAAGCACAAGGTCATGAGTTTAATTCCCAGTAGAAAAAAAATTACTTAAACCTTTGTCATTTGGAGATAATCATCAGTTTTATACATGTAATTCAAAGATTTCTAAGTCATTTCTGGGCAGCAATATTATAGAAATCTTTGGAACATATTGTATCATGTCTTGGTGTTTTTGCTAGGAAAATTTTGTATGCATTTTACATGAAAAGAAAAATGCATGTGGAGGTAACTTACTAGAATTAAAATAATGTTTTGCTTTAAAAGTTACACACAGAATAATTCTCTTTGCTCTAATAGAGAACAAAATTAAAAGGAAAACCCCAGTTTATTTAAATGAACAGCAAATACTGAGCAGGTAGTTGATTTCTAATTTGAACAATGGAGAGGAAGGAAATTTTCCTGAAAACACGTCTGTTTCATGTATCCTTTCAAGTTAGAAGATAATTACAGTCCCAAACAAAGCGGATTGGGCTGTTATAGAATACTGTGTTCTGTGGCCCCCAGCAAGTGAGTGAAGGAAAAGGGTCACCAAAGTGTGGGGCTGGTCAGTTATGAGGCTCTCCTCCTGAGCGTCCGTTTAATAATGGTTACACTGGGCCTCTGGCTGTAATCATATTGTTATTGTTCTAAACATAGCTACATGTCAGTACATTTCCTTAGAGACACTGTGGACACTCCTTGCAGCACAGCCAATTTAAAATGGTCAAAATAAAACTTGTAATCTCATCACCTTCATCCTGATCTTCCAACTATGATTAATTTCTCAGTGTTTGTTAATTGTGCATAATCTTCCATGGAACAGATGTGTCCTAACCCATTTTCCTAAATGCATTTTTATAAAAATGTTTTCTTTTCTTATTTCAGAGATCTGTTCTGGTAGAAACATTCGGCCTGAACATTTAATTAAAAACTTAACAATACTAATAGTTGCTTCAAAGACCATCTTGTCTTTGTCAATGTGCAACTATTTACATGAATTTGCATTTAATTCACTTTTGTATCCATTCACTGGGGTATGAATATTACTTAGTCAAATGCGCAATTAATTAATATAATTGTTACATATTCACCTATTAAAATTCACCACACGACTCCTAATTTCTTGGGAGTTCTCCACTGAATCCACAAGATGTGAATTTTAAAATAGCTGTGGCTGTTCGGGCCGTTGCTCTTGCTGGCTGAGGGAGTCGACATCTTTGATGGAGGTGGACATTGTTTTATTTTTCTGTGCACAGAGATGAGTAGAAAACAACTAATTTACTCTGATATGATGCCTAAAAGGATGTCAGCTTCCTTTATTCACTGTGAGCCTTAACTTTGGGAAATGTTTGTAGATATCTGATAGAAGGTCAAGTTTTAAGTCTTCCTCGGTGAACATTTTTAAATATTCAAGAGATAAAAATCTTTGTCATGTATGACAGATGTCATCTATGAGTAACTTTATTCCTTTTTACTTTGCTCAAAAATGTGTAGTTTTTATTGGACATTTATTCTTGTCCCATGTTTTGTCCCAAATAAAAGACAATTTAAATAACTTGCCCACAGTAAATAGCATATGGGAGGTAGAACAGGAATTAGATATTTTAACTCCAAAGGGTATGAGGTTAACTTCTACAGTATCTGTTTCTGTTCAAGTACAGTAATTTTAATAAGATACAAGATGTTGTAAATATTAGTGCCTCTCTGTCTCTGTCTCTGTCTCTCTGTCTTAGAAAAGTATATTTTTATATCTTCCCTAACTCTTTAATAGTTGTTTGGAGAAATGCATGTGTTATGATCCCAAACAAGTGAGATATATTTTATGAAAATAAAAAGGAAATAAAAATTGATTTTTGAAAATTAATAAAGCTCTGTTTAAAAGAAACCATTGAATAGAATTAAGAAATGTCAATTAAGTGTCATAATCCTGGACAAATCTAAAATTAGTGATATTTGAAGGTGATGCAAATAGTATTTGCTTCCAGTTCTTCACTCAGTTACTACTAATATATTCAAAGACAAAAAGCCAAATATGATTCAAAATTATTTAATCAAGTTACAGATGTAATAATTAAGTAGTGACTGCACATATAATTTCACATTAATTTCTATTTTTAACAAGTCATAGTTTATAAAATAGAAATTAATATGGCTTGTAGTTGATGAAACTTTTGCGTTTGCACCAAGCCCGTATCTAGCATGACAGAAAGCTTTCTGTCCACGTGAGGTGCAGATGGGTTGAATGTGGTTGCTCCTGTTATTGGAAAGGTCACTCTGCTGTTTTGAACCTTCATCTAAAATGATCTGAGACACTGTTTCTGCGGTTTATGTGAGCAAAGTAATGTAAAGTCAGAAATGGTTAAGTAGGTATTGTGCTTTACATACGCTGAACATTTTCCTCTCCAGGATCAAGTATTCATGATAATTTCTCTGATTTAAAATAAAATCTGAGTCATGTAAACTTCATACAGTGTCAATCAGTCTGCCATGTTTATTGGGCATCTCTTACACTCAATTTCAAAAAGCCATTAAATGTACAAAAGTGAAACAAAATGGACACAAAAACTGATCTAAGACAAAAACTCATAGTACTAAAGGCAGCCCACGGTGCCCAGAGACTCAGATCCATCAAAGGAAGAAAAGTGGCCACGTGGCATGCACTCTGGAAGAGTCTGTGGTAAGTCACATTGTAAGATGCCAACTGTACTCCTAGATACATAGCTAAGAGCAATCCACACACATGTCTGTCAAAAGGTACACACAGCAAATCAGTAAACATAATGTTTCTTATCAACAGAGCAAAGACCAAAGTCACATGATCATCACAATAGATGCAGAAAAAGCCTTTAACAAAGTCCAACACCCATTCAGGATAAAAACCCTATAGAAAATCAGAATAGATGGTTGTTATGGTTGATATATTGTGTCAACTTGGGGAGTCTAGAGGTTTAGCTGAGTGACTCAGGAGGAAGCTAAGGTGCTTACTTTGTATACATCCTGAGCCTCTAGAAGAGGAGGGCATGGAGATTGTGTGAGAGGTTCACTCTCCCTGGGTGGGGGTAGCCTGTTTATAATGTAAGGGAAGAGAAGAGGCTGCTTGCAGCCATTCCTCCCTTTTGCTGGTTGTTTTTGCTGTGCTCTGCTGCCATGAACGTTTGCCCTCTGTCATGTGCCACTCTGCCTCTGAGCCAGCCAAATATGGACTGAAACCTCCACAAACTGTAAGCTAAATAAACCTTTCCTTCCTTCCTTAACTTTGGGTGTTGGGTATTTTGTCTCAGCAACGAGAGAAAAGTAACCAAGACAATGGTCTTTACTACAATCTGATAAAAGCTATCTATGACAAACCAACAGTCAACGTCATACTAAATGGAAAAAAAACCTGACAGCTTTCATGCTAAAATCAGGAACAAGACAAGCATGTCCACTGTCATCACTCCTGTTCAATATAATTCTGGAAACATTACCCAAAGAAATTAGACAAGAGAGAGAAATAAAAGCAATAAGGACAGGGAAGGAAAGGAAGAGGGTAGATTACCATTATTCACAGATGACATCATATGCTACATAGGAGATCCCAAAAACTCCAATAAAAGATTTCTAGAATAATCAGCATATTCAGCAGCATAGCTGGATACAAAATCAACATTCAAAACTCAATGTCATTCCTGTGCACAACAAACTCACTGAGAGAGAAATTAGTAGAACAACACCTTTCACAATAGCATCCCAAAAATGAACTACTTAGCAATCATTCTAACAAAGGAAGTAGAAGATATATACATGAAAAATTGCAATGCTATGAATAAAGGAGATTGAAGAGGACATCAGAAAATGGAAAGATGCCTCTTGCTCAGAGATAGGAAAAGCCAATATTGTGAAAATGACCATATTCCCAAAACTGTTATACAAATTTAATGCAATCCATATCAAAATAATATTAGTATGCTTCACAGATCTAGAGAAAAAATTCCTGAAATTCATCTGGAACCAGAAGAGACCTGAAATAGCAAAACCAATCCTGCACAACAAAAGCAAGGCAGGAAGCATAGCAATCCCTGACTTGAAACTATACTATAAAGCTAGTGTGATAAAATCACCAATGTTCTGTCGGTAAAACAGACCTAAAGATCAGTGCAACAGATTAGAAGATGCAGACACAACTACAGACACATTCAGCCACCTTATCTTTGACAAAGGGGCCAAACATGTTCACTGAAAGAAAGATGGCCTCTTCAAAAAATGGTGCTGGAAAAACTGGCTGTCCACATGTCGAAGACTAAAACTAGACCCATGTCTATCACCACACACTAATCTACAATCAGAATAGATCAAAGATCTAAATATTAAAACAGAAACACTAAATCTACCAGAAGAGAAAGGTAGAAATCTTGAAGACATAGGAGTAGGCAGAGAGTTCATGGACAAAAACCAAACTGTATGGGAAATACTTCAAAGAATCAACAACTGGGATTTCATCTTACTGAAAAGTTTCTGCACATCAAAAGAAATCACCAACAGAGCAAAAAGGAAACCCAAAGAGTGGGTAAAAAATTATATCACTGTCCCTCAGACAAGAGAATTCTCTCTAAAACGTGTAAACAACTGAAAGAAAAGCAGCCCCCCAATTCAAAGACTCAATTCAGAAATGGACATGTGAGATGAATGCACACTTTTCAAATGGAGGAATCCAAATGGCAAATGAGTGTATGAAAAAAGTGCTCGACATCACTGATCATTTGAGAAATCCAAATTAAAATAACACTGAGAGAGAAAGATCCCCGGGGAAGATGGCGACCAGGTGAGCAGCAAGGGAGCGAGCCTCCTTGATAAACACCACCAGCTCGAGACAGACTTGGCGAGCGTGAATGCCGGGACCTCGGCTGGGAAGTTTAAACTGGGCATATTTCTCTGAGATGCCGGGGGAGATGTGGTAGGGCGGACCAGGCTGCCGGGGCGAGACGTGGGAAAGTCCCAGACGC
>PVLD010025260.1:0-24019 GCA_004027595.1 Dinomys branickii | reverse complement strand
CTCTCCCTCCCTCTCTCTCTCTCTCACTCTCACCCTTTCACACTCTCACTCTCATTGTCTTTCCCTCCATCTCTCTCTCTTTTGTTTTCTCTATCTCACCTCATCTCTCACTCTGTCTCACTCACTGGCTCTTTCTGTCTCTGTCTCTCTCTCTATTTCTGTCTCATTTCCCAGTTATTCTCACACCACAGAGCAGAAAAGAAACTCATCTTGCAAAGACTCATCCAGGGCTGGTGACCACCTACACACTGTCAAGTGTGAGGAGAGATGTGGTTAATCATTTCACAGAGAGAAACTGCTCTCTAGAGAGAGCTTCAGTGAAGAGGTCAAACTCTACCCACTGAGAGTGCCAGACAGAACCGGGGTCCATGAGGAACAGGAACATTCCCCATGAAAGGGCTGCCACAGGACTCTCCCCGGACCAGTGCTCACTCTCGCGGCCATCTCACTGTGCCTCTGAAACCCCTGCTGCTGGGGGTACATATCTATGATGGGGATGAGAAAAGACTGTTCTAGAAAGAACTGTTACAATCATTTCTGACCTCAAACAGTGGGCAGCAAGTGGATACTTCCTTGAGGCTTGACTTTTCTTTGACTGCCATTTCTCCTGTTGGCGGAAGCTTGCTTTCAGCTAAATCAGGCCCCCCGCCCTTCCCACTCTATGACTGTTCACACCAAGGGCCCAGCTCTGTTCCTTCAGCCCCACCATCTCAAGGTCTCCATGGTACACAGGAAGCCCTGTTGCTTCTAGGGTTGTACCAGGCACCCAGAAGCCCCTGGGCAGCCCTGGTGCAACTTCCCAGACATGCCACTTCTTATCTTCTCTTTCTTGGTGATTCCCAGTGACCTTCTTTTGTGCCCCCCCATCACACATCACCCAGAGCGTCAGAGAAAGGCTGCTCAGAACAGGGAACTCTGTGCCCCTGCAACCCTCCGGCCCTGCAAGGAGGAGATACTCCTCAGTGGTTGCCAGCCTATGTGATTTTTGTTTTCTTTCCTATTACTTTCAGACTCTAAAGGCTCAAGCGAAAACAGTATCATTCTCATTTGTAACAGAAAAATACCAGTACATAACGCTGTTATGTCCTTGGGGTGGGTTATTTGGTAGTAGGGATCAAAATTCTTAAGACTTTTGAACATCTATCAATTCCACCTGGAAGTGTTTAATTATATGTAAAAATTTACATATGTACTTTAAAATTTGCATAATTTTTTATAAAATGTATTATAGTATTCCTTAAAAATGAATAATTGGAAGTGACATGAAAATTAAGAAAACGGGACTGGCTTACTATAGTATATTAGGACACTGCTATACAATGGGGGATATTTTCAGCAATCAGATTTCTCAGATGATACTTAAGTGCATGATACAAAGCAGTGTTTATAGTATTGCTTTTGTAAAATTTACATCATATATAAAAGAGTAAAATATGAAAAACAAACTAAATTGTTACTATTGTCTCTAGATTATAGACAATTCAAACTTTTTTCATTTCACTAAAATGTTTTCAAAGTATAATGCATTTTCTGTATCGGTTCTTTATAATCAGAATTTTAAAAAAAATTCTCTGGATGACCAGTGAAACTAATAATAATTTTTAGTATTTTTTATTTTCATCAAAATGTTTTTCTCCAACAGAAATTCCAGTAGAACATAGCCCATTACTCAGCCTCAGTGATTTTTGTAATTTCAGAAAATGAACTTCACGGAAACGAAGACCTATCTGTGTTCCACACACCTGCATGTTCTGGTACTGTGCAGGTTTTGTTTTCAGACTGGAAGCTTAAGAAAACACCTGTTGAATTAAAAAAAATTCATACAAAAAACCTCACCAAACAAAAAAGTCCCATTATCTGCCCCATTTTCTTTCTGTGAGCATTAAATTTTCTTCCTAGTTTGATCACTCAATCCCTTCTTAATATTCTTCCTATAAAATAAATCACCAGTTCACCATCACATAAACCAGACCAATGTTACTGATTGTTGGTGACAGAAATTGAAGAATATAGAAAATGCACAATCCTGAGACCAAACCTGGGAGGAGAGAGTTTAACAGGACAAGAGAAAGCTCAAGGAACTGAGAATGCACACACCCATTTTTAGATCTGAACTGTCCCACAAAAGCTCATGCATGGAAACTTGGAGATGTGGTGAATACAAAAAGGTGAGGCATATGGGGCAGTCTTACCTCACTGGGGACGTGACCTTAAGGTCCTCTGTCTTGGTTACTTTCCTCTCTTTGCTGAGACAAAATACCCGACACCCAAAATGAGGGAAGGAAAGGTTTATTTAGCTTACAGTTTCTGGAGGTTTCAGTCCATACTTGGCTGCTTCAGAGGCAGAGTGGCACATGGCAGAGGGCAAACTGTTCAGGGCAGCAGAGCACAGCAAAACCAACCAGAGCAAAAGGGAGGAATGGCTGCAAGCAGCCTCCTTTTCTCCCCTACATTGTAAACCGCCTACCCCCACCCAGGGTGCCTGTACCTCTCACATAACCTCCATGCCCTCCACTTCCACAGGCTCAGGATGTGTACAAAGTAAGCACCCTGGCTTCCTGGTGAATCACTCAGCCAAACCTCTGTACTCCCCAAGGTGACACAATGTATCAACCATAACACCATCTTAACATCCCAGCACCTCCTCTTCCTATTTCTGCTTCCTGGGGGCATTGAGGCAAGCAGCCACCTCTGCCAAGAGCTCCCACCCACCATGATGCACTGCCTCCCCACAGGCTCAAAAATAGCAGCACCAATTAGCTGTGGGTTGAAGCCTCCCCAGCTGGGAGCTTGAGTAAGCCTCTTTGTCTAGGTTAGCACCTCAGGTGCTTTGTTACAGTAACAAAAAGCTGCCTAATAGAATATAGAAGCAGCACTTAAAATATAAATACCATAAAGAATCTTGAAGAGATTGTAGTTGTGATGTTTCTTAGTAAAGGAAAAAGGAGTTCTTACTGTGCTTTATCATATTTACATATATTAATAAATATTAATGTTTGGAAGAGTGTGTTTCACAGAAAGAGAAAAACATTTGGTGTTTAAAAATTGAAACAGAAAAGAAAACATTTATTCAACTTGAGATAATTTTATTTTTTATTTGATTTGTGATGCTTCAATGTGTTGACCTTGTCTTTTTCACTGAATGAAAAGGTATGTATGAACGTTGTCCTATAATAAAAGATAGAAGCTATACGCAAAGGTCCAGTGTTACTATTGTGAGTGATAGCAGAGTTGACACCAGGATTTCAACTGCTTGAATATTTCTACAGTTGGTTTTCATACAACCCAGTCTATCATTCATTAGAGGATAACAGCTGTGAGTTATTTCTTAGAGCCTCCATGGTACTTGCCACGAACTTAAGAAAATCATTCTATACCTTCTCTCAACACCTTTTATTTCTGCCTTCTGGTCTTGGGAACACAGCCATGTCTTGTAAAACCCTCGATCTCAGAAACAACCCTTCTAGCAAGCCTTGCCAGAACCCCACTCACATTCTCAGGGAATTTGACTGTATTATACTGTTCAGGCTTCCCGCACCATTTTCACTGCATTTGTGTATCATTGGTGAAACTCAAAACACTTCATTTTCTCTCTTCCTTTGCAAAGGCTCATTGGTACTCCTAGGACATTACTCTGAAGCAGACTGACTGATAGGGCCCGCCCTGGGATCTGATATGAATTAAATTTGGGAAGCAGTTACATTTATTTCAATATTTTGAAATCTTTGGCTCTCTTTCAAGTGTTTTTCTCCAGAAAATTGTATAGCATTATAGCTGAAATGATTCTTCATTTTATGAGGAAATAGAGCCTCAAAGAAAAGAAGGGGCTCCTGGTGCCAGGCACAATGTCTAGTATCAGAGCCAGTATCTAAGATCCTCCTGTTACCAGCTGAGAACTTGTAACCTACACCATACTTCTTTGTAAGGCCTCTGGGAATTGAATGCCTTACGCTTACCGGGCAAATGTTCCACCTCTGAGCTATATTCCCAGGCTTCCACCATAGTCTTTGGGAAACAACTTCCTCTCCTAGAAAACTTTTACCCTTTATATAACGCAGGCCTCTGAGGTCCTTGCCTTACTACCTCTGCCCAGAATAGGCAGTGAATCCTCTGTAAGTAGCAGGTGCTCCAGACAGAGCTTTGGAGAGCAGAGAAAGCTCAGAGAATGGCTTCCCCGTGGGTCTTAATTTGCTCCCAGTGTCTTTGCAGAACCCAAGGCAGGGACCACACTCACTGTTCCCAACAGTGTTCTTACTAATGGCTTGGAAACACTGTCATTCAAAAGTCATCCATTGTTCTTCCCTGGCCAACTACATGGTCCCATTTTTCTTACTTCACTGTGATGCTTGAAGAGGAGCGCAAAAAATACCAGAGGCAGATCGGCTATTCTTATGCTGGAGTGAGTTGCATGAGCTGTTTCCAGAGCTAGGAACCAGGAGGGGCTGGTTGGGCCAAAGCGGGGGATGACAGCAGCACAGGGCCCTCGTGCTGGTCCGTGGCAGGCATCCCCTGAGTAACATGGGCACTTTCTGAGATGTAGCCAACTGCATGGTCACTATGTGAGTGGCCCTCCAAAGCCTTGTGGACTGAATCATGGAAGTCCTACAGCCACAGGTGATATTGGGACATGCACCTGGTGGAAAGAGGCAGGTCACTGCAGGTGTGGCTTGGGAGGGTGTTATGGTTGATACATTGTGTCAACTTGGGGAGTACAGAGGTTTGGCTGAGTGATTCAGCAGGAAGCCAGGGTGCTTACTTTGTACACATCCTGAGCCTGTGGAAGAGGAGGGCATGGAGATTGTGTGAGAGCTACACGCCCCCTGGGTGGGGGTAGGCTGTTTACATTGTAAGGGAAGGAGAGAGGCTGCTTGCAGCCATTCCTCCCTTTTGCTCTAGTTTTTGCTGTGCTCTGCTGCCCTGAACAGTTTGCCCTCTGCCATGTGCCACTCTGCCTCTGAAGCAGCCAAGTATGGACTGAGACCTCCACAAACTGTAAGCTAAATAAACCTTTCCTTCCCTCATTTTGGGTGTTGGGTAGTTTGTCTCAGCAATGAGAGAAAAGTACCAAGACAGAGGGTCTACTAGCTCGTCCCCCAGTTTCTCTCCTCTGCTTCCTGACTGCCCAGGAGATGAGGCCTGCTGTGCCCTTCTGCCATGCAGTGCTGTCCTGGAGTCTGTCAGACGTGGGCTGCAGCCATCAGCCCACGTAAGCCTCCCTCCTTAAGCTGCTGGCCGTGCGTGTTGTGTCTCAGTGCTGGGGAGTGTGGCTAGAACAATGCACACTGCTTTTCTGCTCTCTTTTTGTGTAAACATTTAAAATTATTTTCTCTTTGCAGTGTTAAAATGACAAATAAAATCTATATTGGCTTGAATATTATATACTCAGTATTATTATTGTACCATTCTTCTGATTTTAAAGAGAAAAAATTAAACACTTTTGAATACCCCCTAAATGCGCCTGGACCCACCCCACCTGTCTCCCCTGGAGCAGTGGTCCCTCATCAGAACCAGCGGGGCTATGGCAAAGGCTGCCTCTTTTGTGCATCCTGAGTTTCTGGAGCCAAGTTTGCCTCTCTCTAAAATGGAGAGTGTCTCCAGTCTTCACCCTGGGGCTGTTGGGATGAGGATTATTACAATGCGCATAGAAGACCAGTCCGTCCTTGGTCCTTTTATAGCCTCGCTCCCTTTTTGGGAGATGGCTCTGGGGCACTTGTCCCAGAGGTCTCCCTTCTAAAATTATGGAAATCTACTGGTTAAGGGTAGAGTCATCAGCGGAATACAGCTTTGCTAGTTCTCAGATCATTTTTCCCCATTGTATAGCACCCTCTCCGCTCTTGTCCAAAGGCTCAAACAGTACTACAGTTTACTGCCGATGGCCGCCACCCTAAAGGCACTCACACCTTCTCCCATTGCTGCAGAAAAGCAGAAGTGATCTTCTGGCCTAGAGTGATCCACCTTGGGCAACTATTTACAAATTCGCTAAATGAAAATTCTGCTTCAACTCTGAGGTGCAGAAGAGGAATGTATATTCCAAGAAATGGCACAAATAGCCCAGTATGGTGCATCTTGTGATGTCATGGGGTCTGCCTTCTCAGCTCTTTCTGCATCATGATAGATTGTGAAAGTCTTTGAAATGTGCAAAAAAATGAGGCTGGGGTAAACTTGGTCCTAGGACACATTTTTTTTTCCTTGTGGTACCGGAGATGGAATTTAGGAACCTTGTACCTGCCAGGCAGGAGCTTATGCCACTGAGCTATATCCCCAGCCCCTAGAACACATGTTTAACATGCGCAAGGTGCTGGCTTCCGTTCTCAGTACACACACAGAGCCGCCTGTGCATGTACAGGTCTCCCCCTGTACATGGACTACTTCACTGTGCTGTGCTATATAGGGAGCTGATGGTGACGCGTGTCGCTCTGTTTCACATTAGTGCAAATCACTTGTGTCCCCTGCAGGATGTAATTGATGATGGCTGTATAAGAAAACAGCTGTAAGGCAGTTTGTAAATTCATTTTATAATTCCTTATTCTATGTACACGTATAGTTCTTGGGATTCTCTATTGAATTGGTTTAGCATTTTACTGGTTCCATAATTTAATTAATGAGTGAATTAAAATCTTTGATACATGTTCATTTTATATTTCTATGAGAACCTGATTTTCTTTTTTTTCTTTTAGAAAATCATCCTTTAGCACATTTCATCAATATCCATGGGGTAATCTTCCCACCTTCACACAGCCTTTGACATGGACCAAGCCAAAAACAAGGCCTTTTAATTATCAGCCTGTGATGGGCCCATATAATCTAGAGGAAAGTATAAAATGCTCTAAAATGAACAACTTCATTATAAGAGGTCTTAAAACTTAATTTCTTAGTTGCTGGTTTGTGGTCATCAAACATACATATTCTCCTTGTGCAAATGTTAAGTGTGTAAGTGTATTGGGTCAAGCCGTACTATTTTCTAAGTTAAAATTGCCAAATATCAAATACATATAATTCCACTGTGTGTGTATATATAAGACACACACACATATGCACACATACATCTGCAATGAGTAAAACCCTAAGTGATCAGTGATAAGAGAATTATGCATGTTCTTCTATTTTTTTTTTTTTTTTTTTTGGTACTGGGGATTGAACTCAGGATCTTGCACTTGCCAAGCAGGCACTTATTCCACTGCACTATATCCCCAGCCACTTATTCTTCTATTTCTTTAAGCCCTTGTTTCTGAATGACTTTGTGAAATGTGTTAGTGAACTTCCCATCACTGTGACAAGGCACTAAAGACCCGCGACATGAACGGAGGGGAAGTTTACTTTGGCTTATGGTTGCCAAGGTGCCCATCCAAGATCACTTGCCCCCTAAGGCTCAGCTGTCTCCCAGCAGCACCGTCAGCTGTGGGCCAAGCTTTCTCCATGGGAGATTTTAGGGAACATTTAAGATCCGAACCGTAACAAATATCACAAGCGCAGCCCAGGCAGTACAAGGGGACATTTCTGAGGCCAGAAATTAGAAGGCCCATAGTCTAACATGTGCTCTGAAATGGGCTCATCCCTTATTAAATATTGCCTGAGTCAATGTTTTCTTCAGTTTTGAGGGATTTTACCATGTCTCAGAGTTTGTCCTGAGAATCCAGAGTGGACGGAGGATGTGTGAGTGGAAGCTTAAAATTCTGCTTTACTTTTGTTGCTTTGTTTCAGGTTTTGAAGAAAATAGTTTTCTGATAGCAGGTGGTTTTTGTTTGATTGTTGGGTTTTGTTTTGTTTTGTTTCTGATTGTTATCTTCCTATTAGAAGAGGAAAGCAAGCAAACACAAAATCTGGCTGGATTCCCAGTAGCAGGTTCCCAAGGTCCTGAGCTTGGCTTTCCTGCATTTTACAGAAACACACCTTACCACACCCCGGCCCATAGAGACCCACATGCATTATGGTGAAGGTGCCACCCACCAAGATAATAACTCATGCACACAGAAGCATGGTGACACTTCAGTCGTCATGTTCTCACCCTCTCCTCTGCAGTGTATGTGACCTTCACCCACAAGTCCCCGCCCTCAGAAACATACCAACCCACTAGCAGCTGTCTGGGCAGTGGGGGAGTACTAAGCACCTCTTAGGTGGGGAGTGGTTGGTGAAGTTTACAATGGTATACAGAGGAACTTGGATTTTCTCCAACCATTAAAAGTAAACAAAAAGTGCTCCCTAATGGTGTGACCTCTGTAAGACCATAAGAGTACAGAAAATAGTTACCCATGAAGTCCTGGATGAAAGACAAAATAGGAAGGGTGCCAAATTTTTTAAATGTACAGTTTTTGGAGTATAAATCACATACCACAAATTACCCTCTAAAGTGTGAAATCCAGTGGTTTCGTTACAATCACCTCTTTCTATCGTAAAACGTAAAACGTTTGTCCCATACCATTAGCTCTCACTCTGTACTTTTCCCCTCCCCCCAGCCCCTGGAACTCATTCATTTACCTTCTATGACTATGTATTTGCTGACTTTAAACATTTCATGAACATGGCCTAATCCACGTGTGGCTTTTTGTGTTTGGGTTCTTTCACCTAGCACAACACTTGCAAGTACCACAGTTCACCACACTGTAGAATGTACCAGAAATTCATAGTTTTTTATCGCTGAATAATTTTCCATTGTATGGATATACCACGTTTTGTTTATCAGTGTTTCAACTGGTGAGCACTTGAGTCATTTTTGTTCTGATCATTATGAAAACTGTTGCTAAACAAATATTCATTGTATATAATATGCAGGATAGCTAACAGTGGTACTACTGTCTTTTATTGCTTTACTGAAAGGAACAGTTAGTGATTACTTGTTTGATCAATACTGCATGTCTCTATTTGTTTTCCTGAGAAACCATTTTGAAGGTATCAATACATAATATAACAACCATTGTTAATTTCCTACCACTTTGTCTGTACCTCTGTATTATTTGTATTGTTCTTATGCTATTTTGTAAATGGATGTCTGTTAATATATTTTCTTCTTTTATTTTTAAAATAAAAATTAAAAAAACATTCATACAGATGTTATATGAACATGTTTTCAATGCTATTGGATATATGCCTAGAGGTAGGGTTTCTATGTCATATGAGAACTCAGGTTATGAGGAACTGTCATGCTGTTTTCCAGAGTGGCTGTGTCATTTTCTAGTCCCACAATAAATTAAAAAGGATCAAATATTTCTAGACCCTTCCCAATACTATTGTTTTCTTACTTGTAGTCATCCTAGGGGATGTGAGGTGATATATCACTGGGGTTTCATCTTCCATTCCCTTCACTGCTAATTATTAGCCAGATCTGTATCTTCTCTAGAGAACTATCTGTTTGGTTTGTTTGCACATTTTCATCTGGGTTATTTTTTTTTTATATTGAGTTGTAGATGCTGTAGATGTTCTGTATTTTTCTGAATACAACTCCCTTCCAAGACACTTGCTTTGCCAAAATTTCGCCCATTCTCTTGGGTGTATTTTCACTTAGTGACATGTTTTGTAGAACAGGAGTTTTAACATTTTAATCAAGTCCACCCGGTCTAGTTTTTTCTTTCACCACATGTGCTCTGATATTGTATGTAGGAGGGTTTTACCTAACTTAAGATATGAAGATACTTTTCATTTTTCCTGAGAGTGAGTAGTTTCAACCGTTAAAATTTATGACCTGTATGGAGTTAAGTTTATGTAAACAGAATTTTTTTTATATTGATATTCATTTGCCTAAGCCCCAGTTGAGGAAAAGATTATTTTTCCCTTTAAACTGTCCTGGAACCCATGTTGAAATCAACTGACCATAAATAAGAGTGATTATTTTGGGACTTTCAATTCTATTGATCTACATGCCTCCCTGAATGTTAGCGTCACACTGAGTGGCTTTGTAGTAAGCTTTGAAGTCTTGTATTTTTCTCAAGATTGTCTGGCTGTACTGCCTCTCTTATAGTTGCTTGGTATTTTTTAGGATAGACTTGTCGATTTCTGCAAAAAGCCCAGCAAGGATTTTGATGAGGGTTGTATTGAGCGTGTAGGTCAATTTGGGGTTACTTACTATCTAAACAATAGCTAATAAGTATCCTAATCCACAATCATGTCATGCCTTTCCATTAATTTAGATCTTCTTTATATACCTCCAGTGATAACTTATAGTTTAGTTTTCTATGTAAATTTTTTGTGTTTTTATTGTTAAGCTTACCCCTCAAGACTTTTATCCTTTTTGATAAGATTAGAAATGGAATTGTTTCCTTAATTCTATTTTCAAGTTATTCACTGCTAGTCTGTAGAACCAACTTTTGTATGTCAATTTTGTACTCTGCAACTCACTAATGAATTCTAATAGTTTATTTGTGGATTGGTTAGGACTTCTGTATATAAGATCATGTCATCTGTGAACAGGGATGGTTTTACTTCTTCCTTTCCCTTTCAGGGTCCTTTATTTTGTTCTTTTCTAGTTCTCCTGGCTTTCTCCTCCAGCACAATGCACATAGAGGTAATAAGAGTAAAAGTCTTTGATCTCAGGTTAAAAACATTGAGTTTTTTAGCGTAATGTTAGCTATAGGTTGTTTGTGGATATCCTTCATCAGGATATTTGAGGAAGTTCTGTTCTTAGATTGCTGGGTGTTTTTGTTAGGAAAGGTTATTAAATTTTATAAAATGTCTCTCTTCATTTTTTTAAATGACTCTGTGCATCTGTTGTTTATTTTATTCACTGATTTTTCAATATTGATAGAGTTTTATATTCTTTGGAACTCCCAGTGAGAGTAATACTTTTTATGTATCATTAAATGAAGCAGGTTTTGAGTACTCTTGTGTTTATATTCATAATGGATGTTGTTTTATATTTTTATTTTCTTCTGATATCTTTGCCTGGTTCTGATATCAGGGTAACACAGGCTTCATTGAATACATTAGGAAGTGTTCCTTCCTCTTCACTTTATTGAAAGAGTTTGTGAGAGGTTAGCGCTAAATCTGCTTTGAATGCTTAAAATTCACCAGTGGGGCCATCTGTTCTGAAAGTTTCTGTTTTGATTAGTTTTGTTTTGTGACAAGTTGTTAACAACTAATCCAGGGTCCTTACCTGCTGTCTATTCAGACTTCTATTTCTTCTTCTGTCAGTTTTGGTAGTTGATGTTTGGTACATAAAAAATAAAATTTATTTGGAATTTATCTACCTTCCCATTATTAATTTATCTTCCTTATTAATTAGATTAATCTCCTCGGCAGTGACAACAAGAAAAATGAGATGTTCACATACTGTAGATTCCTTTAGCTTTCACTAGATGGCTTCTTCTTATATATCTGGTCTCCTATTGCCTTCTCTTTAAACTTGTCAGCTGTAAAGGACAGAGAGAGAGACAGACAGATAGACAGAGAGACAGAGAATGAGAGAAAGGCAGAGACAGAGACAGACAGACAGACACACACGCACACACACACACGCAGAAATTTCTCCAGGGGGATTTGAATCCACGAATGCATTTTATAGAGTTACATGAATAAAAAGAAAAATACCAAACTTCATTATTGGGCTGGCCCATGTGAATACCTCAAATCTCCTATGGTATGTCATTGTTACTAAAGGTGTGATGATTCATAACTTCAGTAGAATTGAGAACATGAAATTCTACATTTCCTTCCTCCTTAGAATTGTTCAAAAGAAAAGAAATGCTATTTCTTCTCTGAAAGTTAGTTGTAAGTTTCTTTCTTTTTGAATCAAAAGTAGATGAAGAACCACTTTCACACAGACCTAAGGAAATAAAATTACAAGATCTTTGCATTTCAGAGTGCTGAATAAAGAGGGGAGAAAATTCATTATTTTATCCTTGTAATAGAGGTCTCAGCTATGTTCTTATTAGAATTGGATAAATCATTTGTTTGTTAATGTACTTTAGAAAGCAAAGCTAACCACTACTAACAACTTGTGTTCAAATTATAAAAATATTTTAGCAAAGCCAGTGTTTTGCTAGTACCGCCCCACCTCAGATTTAAGTTTTGCAAGGCTGGGAGTGGCACCTCACTATTTGGGGGGCATCAACAGCATTTTCTGGAGGCTGTTTACCTGAAACTCCTCCTCCCCACCTGCACTGGCTCAGACGTGTCTGGCTGTGTAAGATGAAGCTGGGTTACCTTTATTTGGCCCAGCATATTTTATGCCACAGAAATTAACTAATCATTGCCCATGGAGGGACCTCATGCACCTGACCTCCTTCTAAATGCTTCTGATCACAGCCTATGGCTCATTAGAGGAAGACTAGTTGCCTTTCCATAAGATGAACTCTGGCTCGTGGTTTTGTAATTAACTTTCTTTGCAACATTGGGATAAAAATTTAAACCCAATTTTTTTTCTTACATTCTCTTAAAAACTGTTCTTGTCCCCTATTTATAAAACGAAGACTCAATGACGGATGTCTCTGAATGAGTGATTTCCAGGCTTGCTCCTTTGCCATGTCAATGTTTTTGCTTTGTTTATTTACTTCTAAGCCTGCTATTCTGAAATAATTTCAGACTTATAGGAAAGTTACAAAATAGTACAAAAGATCCATATATTTCCTCCAGCCAAGTCCCCAGTTTTTACCAGAGCTGCCTATTAATGTTTTTAACAAAGCAGTGATCTTCTGGGTAGATTATGGAGTATATTTCCTAGAGTGGTAGGCAGTCAACCAACTCCAAAATACTGTCTCTAGCAAGGCAGTTCTGTTGCTATTCAGATTCATCTCTAACTTTCTTAGTCAGTTTGTCATTTTCCTTTTTAGTTTTGCTTGCTTCTAGAAACCTGCTTCAGAAAGTCTTAAGCACGTACCTTCTCCTGCATTGAAAATATATAGAAGAACCTGAAAGAGCCTGTTTTTAATTATTTCACGACTGAAACTAAAGCAAGTTCTAGCACATGTATCTGATATTGTAAGCCGCACACAGGAAGCCCCATGTGTTATTTTAGAATGGAGAGCTGGGTATTATTGTCTATGAAACTAGTCTATAAATTAAGGCGGACATACATTTGTCAGCAACCATAATTTAACTCGGATATTAACCAAATGAAAGACTTTCATTTTCTACCTGGCAGTAACAAAACGGTAATTTAACAAGTAAAATAACAAAACCCTAAAGTATTTAGAATGACATAAAATGTTCATTTTCTAGTTTGAAAGAAAGTATAATGCTACTACAGAGCTTCCATAATTATGCTTTATTTTTAATTTTCTTTTTTATCCATGGACTTCTATTGGACAACTGGATTATTTCTCATCATTGGCTCAAAACACACTTTCACCATCAGTCTTTTGTTAATCTACTCATTTATTTATTTCTAATCCTAATTTCTTTTTCTTTGTACTTTTAAAATTTTTATTTTAAAAATAAAAGAAGAAAACATATTAACAGACATCCATTTACAAAATAGCATAAGAATAGTACAAACAATACAGAGTTACAGACAAAGTGGTAAGAAATTAACAGTGGTTGTATTACTATTGATATCCTCAAAGTGTTTTCTCGGAAAAACAAATAGAGACATGCAATAATGATCAAACCAGTAATCATTAACTGTTCCTTTCAGTAAAGCAATAGAAGATAGTAGTATGACTGTTAGTTATCCTGTATATACATGCATACATAATTTCCCCTTCTTTCCCTTCTCCTTTCCCATACCCATTACCCATTACTTTTGATCATTTTCCTTTCATTTCACAATGTTTATCATACCTTCTGATCCTAATTTCTAATAATGTAAAAACACCTACAAAACCACCACCAGTCACCACTGATACAAAAGCTGTCTGTGTCAACAATTTTGTTATAGTTTCTAAACCTCTCCTAGCTCACATTCCCCCTTTGTGATAGTCAACATCTAGAATAACAACTATTAGTGTAATTCCTGCATCCATCACTCTACTGTCTCCATTTAAATATAGGCCTCTCTATTAGTGTCTTTAATTAGTTTATTTATTTATAAGCCCCCCAGATCCTATTTAGATATATGTTTTATGTCATTATATTTGAGAGAATGTTTTCCTCATCAGTTTTGGGTGATCAAGTCTACATCAATTCATATGACCTGCAAAAGAAGGAAATAATTCATCACGCTGGGTAATAAAACCAAGACGCCCTCCTGTGGGTTGTCGTGGTCACCTTACGTGGGGTCCACTCATGACAGCCTACCCTGGGTGGCTTCTCCTCCACTTGCTAAGCAGCATCTGTGGCTGGACCCACCTAGAGATGATCAACGCCCGGGTTTCCCCTCTAGAGCTTTCACATGTGATGGCAAGAATCATGCGGCTGTGTGGAGGAGGAGGCTGGCTTGGGGGGCTTTGGCTTTTTGAGGTCAGGAAGTTGCCTCTGCAGGAGGTGGGCACCACAGGACAGTGGAAAGCACTCTGGAGTGTGAGCTTGGAGATGTGAATCACAAGTTTCAGTTCTGCTACTAAAGAGCTGTGTGACTGAGGACAAATGGCTTTTACCTCTCTGGACCTCAAGTTCCTCTTTGTAGAATAAACAGTTAAACCAAATAATTTTTAAGGGTCCTTTCAGATGAGGAACCTAGGGAAAGAGCAATTAATAACCTGTTGTGGGTCCTGTGCTCTTCCTCTGTCCGTCTGGTCGTGGGGTCAGCACACACTCCGCAGAGCCCCTGCCCTGTCTGAGGGTGCAGGGATGCCTGAAGCACTGTGGTTCCTGGCCCAGAACTCAGGGTCCTAGTGCGCTGTGAGACGGTCTGCAGAGTCTCATCTGTGCGTCTGCTCATGGGCCCTCTTGAGACTCTTGATTGTAGACAACAAAAGCATAGGAGGGTTACCTTCAGCAATGGTGGAGACTTGTTGCAAGAACACAGGGGCCTGGAATAGTCATGATGGTTAAAAAGAAGAGTACAACTGGGCCACAATAAAAAACAAAAAAAAAATCAGTGTGGAAGCGACCCCAGAAAGGCATCTCATTACATTATCTGTCAGCCTGGTTCATTATTTCTGCAGCAGCTGTTTCTTGGTAGAATATAGCTTTGACCACCTTGATACTTTACATGGAAAGTCTCCATTCCTAATTCCTAGGTCAGAATGGTAATTGGCCGATTTAGTACCATCCAGTCTCCCTACCTGCATTCTAAGCTGCTCCTCTATGGCCAGCCTGGAGCAGAGGTGGGGAGGCCTCTCTTCTTTCCAGTCCCAAGAACAGGGTGGGAGGAGCACAGGCCTTGGAAGGACACAGGCCGTGGAGAGACACAGGCCGTGGAGGGCTTGCTGAATGCCAGCTCACACAGGGTCTCCTGCTCTCTCAGAGCCTGGTCCATCCCGCAGTGGGTAGTCAGTACATGCTTTTTAAATGAATGAACAAATGAATATGATCAGATAAAGATGAAATTATAGGGAAGGAAAGGTTGGCCAAGTGAACCCTTGTTTGGGCTCTTAAAAGAGGCGAAAAGGATACTAACTGAAGAGAAAAAGCCACGAGATTTTCAAATGAGGTTCCTAGAAGGCAGTGAAACTTGACAGCAGACTCTGTGTTTACCATTCATAGTAGGATCATGCAATAGAGGCAAAAGTCGATCGTGACTCTTGGGATGTGTCTGTTCTTACAAGCCCTTGAAAAAGAAGGAAGTGAGGATGGAATAACATCTTTTTTGAATTTCTAGTGACTTAGAAGTCTGTCATAGAGCTTCTCACATCCCTTTAAAAACACTGACCTCAATAAAGAGAGCCCATTTTCAGTTTTATTTCTTGTTGTCATGATCTTCGAGTCAAAAGAAATTTAGCTCTGTGTGGTGGTACATGACTGCAATCCCAGCACTCTAGGAGTCTGAAGCAGGAGGACTGCAAGTTCAAGCCCAGCCTGGGCAACTTAGAAACTTAGCAGGACCCTGTCTCAAAATTAAAAAAATAAGAACAAGGCTGCAGATACAGCTCAGTGAGAAGGTCCTGGGCTCAGCCCGCAGTAAGTACAGGGGTGGGGGCTGTCAAATGGAAAGTGCTGGCATTTCAGAGTCCCAACGAACCTAATCAAGCATCTCATGCTTCTCCCCATTTCACAAAAGCATTTCAACTAGTTGCTGTCAGCTGGAAGCAGAGAGGACTGCAGCTTGGTGTCCTAGAAAACCTCAATCTTCAAGCCTAGGGACTAGTTTTCCTAAGAGTAGGAACAAGAATGAATTCATAAATTATGGCCATTAATGCTTTACTAATTACTACTGATGCTGACTCTGATCTGCACTTGCCCGTGGATAAGCTTTGTGTTTGCACACCCAGTTATTTGTTTAGTATCATCTAAATAACTTCTGCTGTGATGATATTTTGACCCATTTGGTGCTTGACAGCCCTTATTCTCCCATGCTTGGCTAACAGTGTTTTGCCAAGCTTGGATCTACAGGTCTAGATCTTGTTAGCTCTAGAATAGGTGCCAGAAGTGGGTCAAAGACCACTATTTGTAATGATAGCTGAGTCAGCAGCATGAGGACACACAGTGGTATGAGAGCCATAATACTTTATGTTACATTATATTTACTTATTATATATTTATAGAAATATTATATAACGCATTTATATATATTTTGCATATTAATATTAAATTACTTCTACTACTTAGTATATAAATACACACAGGTATGTTTATAATGGTACAATTTATAATAGCCAGATCTTGGAAACAGCATGTATGTCTGTCAACAGATGAATGGATAAGAACAGTTTGGTGTTTATACACAATGGAGTACTACTCTGCCATAAAGAAAGATAAACTTGAAGCATTTGTAGATAAAGACACAACTTGAGCACATAATATAAACTGAGATAAATGAGACACACAAGTTCAGTTATCTTATTATTTCTCTTATATGAGAAACAGAAATGAACAAAGTAGAAGAGATAAATAATAGGGAGAAGTTCAAATACTTCATCAAATTACAAATTCCATTGTTTTAAAAATATTTCAATATATATGCTAAGTGGTTTCATTTATACTACTAGTTTATCTTGTTCATTGAAAAGATTTGTGTTACTATCTGTTTCTTTTTTATAGGACCATTTTGGTTTATGTCTTGTACTCTGAGTAACTACTTTGAAGATAACGATACACAGTGTAATGACCATTGCTGTTCTCTTACTAAAAAAACAAACATATACAAGTGACTGGTGTGCACTTTCCCTACATTTCCCTTGCGTTTCATGAGTCCTTCTGGATTGAAGAAATCTTTGATATTTTATTTTTAAAAATTAAACCTATCATAAACTTAAAAACACTCTTCTGAATGTTTAGCTGAGATCAAAATTTCTTGAGGGAACAATTTCTCAAGAAATTTTTCTGCATGAGAATTCCACGTATGTTATTGAAGGACACCACACCCATCTACAAAGTCAACACATTTTTTTTTTAAACACTGAAGGTATTCTAGAAAATCAGTATTTTTTGAAGCAGTTTCCTTTTCTAAATTAATTTTATCTTCCTCTGTTTTTGGTTGACTAATCATGAGAAATTTCCCCATGATGAGCTCATTCTAATTCTGATGTCCCCGTGGGGAAGAGAAAAGGTTCATCTTTCCTTGAGATGGTGTCAGTGCCTCAGACAGATACTCGCTTCCCTGAGGAGCAGAATTCTTTAAACTTAAACCATGTTTCAATTGTCTAAAACCAAAGCTGTGACTAGAATTGATAAAGTGGGCCCAGACTTAAAATTACATTTGTGAGACACACGCTAGCAATCGTATGGAGGAACTGAGTATTGATAGGCTAACCTGAATCGTAGCCTGCAGGCCTGGCCCTTGGGTCCCTGGGAGGTATTCCTCCCCCTGCGAAGGTGGTCTTGCATGTCCTGGGCTGGAGTGTAGGTGCTGACAACGGACAAGGCAGAGTGTTTGGCCTAGGTGTTTTCCATCCCGCGTGCCCAGTGCCCACTCCTGGCTCTGATCAGCCAGCCCTGGCCTGGCTTCTGCTGAGTCACATAGGAGACCGGAAAGTGATCCGAGCCACCCTGAGGCTCTGCTTTCTCTGTGGAAGGTGAGTGTTTTCCTCACCCTCCTGGCGCTCTCTCCTGGTGCAGGGTGCTGTCTGCTGCCCCTTGCACTCCCACCTGGCTGAGCTTGGGAAGGACACTGAGGATGCATGCATAGTGGGGCTCTCCCTCCTCTTCACCCTTGCTGCTGGGCAGGGTGCGCGGCCCTGCTCCAACATAAGCCTTAAGTGTGGAGGTAATCCTTGCCTGGCAGGCCTTCCGAGCAATGCTTGCCATCATCTTGTCCCCAAATTCAATACTGAAATTAGGCTGTCGATGTGGCAGTGTTGGGGGTGGAGCCATGAAGAGAGATTAATTCTTTCTCAAAAAACTGGTTCGCTTCTCACAGACAACTGTTATCTCAACAGGGTCTGTGTACAGCGAGGTTGCCCTCTCCCTGTGTCTGACCTTTCTGCTTTCCACCAGGACTCAGGCAGCATGAACATGGCCCTGAGCTGAGTGCGGGGCTCTTGGCTTTCCAGCACCATGAGCCCAAAGAAACCTCTTTCACTTAGAAATTACCTGGTCTTGGATACCGTGTTATAGCAACACAAAATGGACAAGATGGGGGCTTATTTGTTCACTTATAAATACCTTCCATTCTCAGGAAAAATCAAGCCCATTGCTGTGGTTGGGGTTGAGCATGTTAATTTGTTAATACATCCCCCCGCTTCAGCCCATGAATTTGTTCAGAAATAGATGCAGAAAACAGATGCAAATCAACATATTGATTTTATTTACAATAAGGCAGAGTTAAAACTCTTGGCTTGGGCCCAAGGTCCAAATGGTCTTCAACTGGACTTACGCAAAGCTGCCCACCCACACGAGGACTGCTGTGGGCCTCCCCCAAGCACAGCACCGGGCTCCTTGGGCTAACCCCACAGAGGGAGGGCAGGCAGGTGCATCCTGTGACCAGGCTGTTAAAAAAATGAGAGAGTGAAAGAGAGGAAGCACATCAAGGGGAAGCAGAAAGGAACCGTGACCTTTACATGGCACTCCCAACCCTCAGCGGGCCCCAGAACCCACCAAGTGTGCAGAGAAGCGAGAGAGGGATGAAGGGGAGAAGAAAACATTCCTTCCAGGCCTCCCGAAAGGCCAGAAGTTCCCTTTCCTGGGCTGAAGCAGGAGTATGTGGGGCAGGGAGAGTAGGTCTCCCCTAACCAAGCCTTCCAGCAGGTTGCTGGAAACACCATGGTTAGACTGCAACTTGGCTTCACCTAATGTGACTTTGCCCACAAGGCACCAACGTTGGAGATCCCAGCAGAAGTTTTACATAATTATTTCAATTTCTGTGAAAGCCATTAAAGCCCACCCCCAGCACAGCCCCACCCAGCCCCCGGGGAAGCCCTGTGCCACCAGCACGTGGGAAGCAAAGAGCCCATCTCTCGCACAGATCAGGCTGCGTACCAGCAGACACAGAGGAGGAGGCCCGAGACACTGGACACGGGGATGCAGTTCCTTCGTCCCCCGCCGCCTCTTTTGCTCCTCTTTCTTTTTTCTGCTGCTCGCGCTGGTGTCGCTTTTGATCTGAGGAATTTTATCATGGCTGTCACTAACACCAAAATGTCTAGCAAAGGAGCTAAAAGCGTACGTGGACTGCATTCAGTAAGCTGTAGCATTCTTCTTAACAGCTCCTGGTTGAGCATCTCCTATGTGTGGCATTAGTGCTAAGGGGGCAGCACTCAACAACACAGAGCCTACACTTTTGTGGAGAGAAGGCGCAGGGACCAAGGAATTAGCCTTTGAAGAGTTTTCCCTGTGCATTGGGAGTCCCCGGGGCGGCTCATCACAGCTACTCTGAGGGTGCTCACAGAAACGTGTCTTCAGGACAGCTGTTGTAGAAAGGCCTGAGTGACAAATCACAGACACCAACACTGATTTACACAACTGATTTACTGGCTGCTGTGCAACAGATACTTTCGTTTTAAAGCTTACTATACTGCAGGAAACGTGGTATAACCACAAACCAACTCCTTTGCGATGGTGAAAAATAACCCTTGAACTCACAACTCTGTTTTGTTTTAATCAAGTAGCCAAAAAGCAATAACAAAAACTTTTTAATTTTTTTATTGTGGTAAAATATATATATCATAAAATGTAACATTTTAACCATTTTAACTGTTCAGGTTAGCAGCATTAATTATAAGAGTGTTGTACAACCAGCACAACTTTTTTTCACATTTCTGAACTGAAACTCTGTACCCAACAAACATCTCCTCCATCCCTCTATAGTCCAGCCCCACAGCCACTACTGTGCCTTGTGTCTCTCTTAATCTGCCCATTCCATGTAACGCTAAAGCTTAGAAGAGGCTTACTTCATCTAGCGGAGTGTTTTCAAGGTCCATCCGTACTATGGTGCATACCAGCATTTTATTCCTCTGTAAGGCTGGATGTGTTCCTCTATATTGGACTGTAAGGTTCCAATACCGTATTTGATTTTGTCATTTGCTGATGGACCTGAGGTGTTTCCATCTGTTGGGTATTCTAAGTAATGCTGCAGTAAACATTCGCATACAAGTATCGAGTCTCTGGTTCTAATTATTTGGGGTGTATACCCAGGAATGGGATTCTGTGTCATGTGATAATTCTACATGTAACCCTGCCAGGCATGATCACAAGCCAAAAATGGCTGCACCATTTTAAATTCTCATCATAAGTTACAAGGCTCCCAATGTCTCTGCATTCCTACAAAAAGTTGTCTTTTTCTGTTTAATGTATTATTGATGGTGTAATTATTATTGTCATGTTAGTAGCTATAAAGTTATTTCATTGTCTGTTGTTTGTTACTGTTCTTGTTGACGTTTGTCAATGTTTCTGTGGTACTGCAGATTGAACCCGGTACCTCATACATGCTATGCAAGAGTTCTCCCACTGAACTACCTCCCCGGCCCTTTTTATTTTTTATTTTGAGAACAGGTCTCACCAAGTCTCCATGCCTAGCCTCAAACTTGCAATCTTCCTGCCTGACAAGGATATAGTTAAGAATACAGGCATATGGCATGGTGCTGAGCTTCACTGTGGTTGAGATTGACATTTTCATAATGATTAATGATGTTCACATCAGTGACCCATATGCTTCTCAGCCGTCTGTACATCTTCTTTGGAGAAATGTCTGTTCAATTCTTTTGCCCTTTTCATTTATTAGGTTATGTGTCTTTTTTTGTTGTAGCTGAATTCTAGATGTATTCTGTACACTAATCCTTTATCAGATATATATGCTATTTGCAAATATTTTCACCCATCTTGTAGTTGTCTTTCATTTTCTTGATAGTGTTTTTAATGTACAGAAAAATTTGGTGAAGTCCAGTTTACCTATTTTTTGTTTTATTGCTTCTATTTTTCGTGTTCTGAAAACCCATTACCAAATTCAAGGTCATGAAAATATATTCCTATATTTTCTGCTAAGTATTTTTAAAGGCTTTATTTTTTTTAGCAATTTTAGCATCACAGAAAAGTTGAAAGCAATATATAAAGACTTCCTACCCACTCTCCATCTCCTCCATTATCAAAATTAGTCATTAGAGTGATACATAAAATTGATGAGCCTGAAGCCCATAGTTTAGCTTTAGGTTTACTTTTGGTGTTGTATATGCTAAACGTATGTCTTGGTTACTTTTCTCTCATTGCTGGGACAGAACACCTGACACCAAAAATTAAGGAAGGGAAAGTTTATTTGCTCACAGTTTGTGGAGGTGTTGGTCCATACATGGGCTGGCTCCAAGGCAGAGTGGCACAGGGCAGAGGGCAACAGTTCATGGTGGTGAAAAACAGCAAAAGCAGCAAGCACAGAAAGGGAGGAGTAGCAAACAAGCCTCTTTTCTTCCCCTATATTATATGCAAACTACCTGCCCCAGGGTAGTTAATCCCAACATTGGACCATGAATCAATCATAAACTCTAGAGGTCTGCGCCATGACTGCATGAGGCTTTGGGGGCACATCCACACACAAACCATAACAAGGTATCTATCATTAAGGCATTTTACAGAGTATTTTCTATGTCCTAAAGTGTCTGTGTCTTCAAAGAGTTTTAGAGTTCTAGCTTTTATATTTAGTTTATTGATCTTTTTAAGTTAATCTGTGTATGTAGCATGAGGTAGGGCTCTAACATTTCTCTTTTGCATGTATATATCTGGTTGTTCTTGCACTGTTTATTAGAGAGACTACTCTACTGCCCAATAGTAATCAATTTAGCACCTATGTCAAAATCAACTGGCCCTCAGTGTCTGAGTTTAATTTTATTCCCGTGGTTTATATGTTTATTGCTATGTTAGTATCATGGTATTTTGATTATCGTAGCTTAACTATAAGTTTTAAAATCAGGAAGTGTGAGTCTCTTAACTTCATTTTTCTTTTGAAAGATTATTTGGGCTATTCTGGGCCCCTTGCAATTTGCTACAAACTTGAGAGTGAGCTTTTCCATGTCCACAGCAAAGACTGCTAGAATTTTAAAAGAAACTGCATTGAATCTGTATGCTGGGCGTTAGCATCTTAACAATATTCAGTTTTCCAGTCCATGAACGGGATGTCTTTCCATTTACTTATTTAATTTCTTTCAGCAAGATCTTATCCTTTCCGTGAACACATTACTCATCTCTTTGGTTAAATTTATTCCTAGGTATTTACTTTTTAAAGACACAACTGTAAATGAGATTGCTTCTTAAAAATTCCCTTTTTTATTGTTCATTGCTGTTATATAGAAACACAGCTGATTTTTTGTGCAGTCATCTTGTGGACTACAGTTTTGCAAAATTTGTGTTCTTATGGATTCTTAGGAAATTACTATGAAAGGAACCTTGGAAGTGTAGAATGGTACAACCACTGTGGAAATCAGTGTGAACATTCCTTTAAAAAACTAGAATTAAAGGTTCCACTTGACTCAGCTATTCACCTTCTGGGTATTTTTCCAGAAGAATTGCAAACATCATACCACAGCGACATATGTGTACCATGTTTATAGCAGCACAATTCGTCATAGCTAAATCTTAGAAACAGCCCAAATGTCCATCAACCAAGGAATGAATAAAAAAGATGTGGTATTTTTATACAGTGGAGCACTACTCACCTATAAAGGAAGATAAACTAGAGGTTTTTATAAGGAAATGGATGCAATTAGAGACCATACCCATAAGTGAAATAAATCAGACTCCCATGTGTCTCCCTAGTGTAAGAAACTGAAAGAGTAAATAAGATCCAAAAGATACAATTGATATTGTGAAAGGGAAGGAAACTTCCCAAAAGAATAGAACAACTTGGATAGGGGAAAGAAGAAAAGAAGGAAATAAAAATTAAATTATATATATATATATATATATATATATATATATGTATGTATACACAAAATAGCTAAGATAATTGTATTACTAACTTCTATTAGTTCAGTAAAAGAAACAGTGCTCTTATCATCTGAACAATTTTGTATGCCTATATCTTGTAATCTGAGCAACCACTTTGAAGATAACAATGTGCAGTATAATAACCATTGTTAATTTTCTATCATCTTATTTTGGAATTCTGTATCATTTTATTAGTTTTTTTCTCCCTTAAAAATAAAAAAAAGATTATGTCCTCTACAAACAGATACTTTTACTCTTCCTTTTCCACTTGTATGCCCTTTTTTGTGTTACTACTTTATTAGAATTTATAATGTTGGATAGCGGGGCAGAAATGGGCATATTTGTCTTATACTAGAGAAACCTATTGGAGAAGGTCTTCAGTCTTTCAGTATTGAGTATAACATTGGCTGTGAGTTTTTCATAAATGCCCTTTATGAAACTTAGAAAGTTACTTTCTAGTCCTAGTATTCTGAGATTGTTTTTAGTCCTAAAAATATGTTGAATTTTGTCAAATGCTCCTTGTATACAAACTGAGATGATTATATGATCTTTTCTCTTTATCCTATTAATTTGATAAATCTGTTACATTGCTTGGTTTTTTTTTTTATTTTAGAAACATAAAAGTACAAAAACATATTGACAAACAGACACCCATTATCATAGAAAATAGTACAATCACAACTAATCTATAGACAAGGTGATATGGTCT
>PVLD010025259.1:0-24018 GCA_004027595.1 Dinomys branickii | reverse complement strand
ATGCGCTTGAGGAGCGTTAGTAGCCAGCGCTGAATCACTTGATGACTAGCGGGGCAAGCCTCAAACTAACCGCAGGATTTCCTGTAGGTCGACGTGTGGTGTTCTTGTCTACTTCAGAGTCGCCGTGATTTCTCTGTCTTTCCTTTGGTTGACTTAGATCACCTCAGTTGTTGGCATCCTTTCTCCAAAGAGTTAACCAAAACTTTTGGAATGATTCCCCTGCTTTCCTCCTATCTGTGATCGAGGTGATTTTGAGAGGCAGCAGTGTTTTTTTGGCAAAGATATCTTTTCTTTGGGTTACACTGTAGAATAATAAACTCCTTTCTTTGCTGAAAGAATGACTTCCAGTGCTCATGAAGTTAGAGAAAAATGATCTGTTGGTAGTTTTTATCTTTGTTCTGAGCTGTGTTAGTAGCTTTCCTCTTCCTTTTTAATTTTAGTGGGAAAATTTTTATCTGTATACTAAAAGCTTTGTTTTTCTGTTCTAAAATGCTAGGCTTCAGATCTCTTAAGACTTCGTCAAAAATTAAAATATTTATTGAAGTTTAATATACAAAAAAGTTTACAACAGGTAATACATTTTTACTCAGTGGACCACCACACATGAAGAAATGGAACATTATGTTGGGATACATAGGAGTGGAATTGGTTTTTGAGGTAAGTGAAGATTAAAACTTCTGATACTGTTGAACATTTTCCGAAAGTGAGCAATATTTCAGTTCCTCCATGACCTTGCTGGTGCTTGTCACTTTAAAACATTGCTGCTATTCTGGTAGAGTGAGTTGCAGTACTGTTATCAGTGTGATTTTATTTTGAATTTTCCTGGTAATTTGAGTTTTGGTATTTTTTTTTGGTGAGGGAAAGCCTAGGGATTGGACCCGTTGCCCTGAGCTCCAGTCTCGCCCCCTAAGTGGCTGAATTGCCCAAGATAGGATTGAATTTGTGAGGAGGACCTGCCAGGGTCTCTAATAAGTGCTGAGATTAGAAGTGTGTGCCACCATGCCTGCCCAAATTTGAGCATCTTTTATTGGCTACGTATATGTCATCTTTTGTGAAGTAACTGTTAGAGTTTCTTTCATTTGATATGCTTATTATTGCATGCTTATTTTTAAATTTATCTTTATTGTTATTATGTTTTAATGATGCTGGATGCTGGAGATTAAACCCAGAGCCTCTAGCATGCTAGGCAAGCTTCTTGCCGCTGAGCTACATTCTCAGCCCTAATTGATAATTCTTCATTCTAGATGTGAATCGTGTGTGTGTGTGTGTGTGTGTGTGTGTGTATGACAAGTCTTGGGTTTTTCTTTTTCCCATCTGGCTTTTTTTTTTTGGTGGCACTGGGGATTGAAGCCAAGGCATCTGTGCTGAACTGCACACCTTGCAGCCCCTCCCCGCTTGTTAGTTTTTGAGACTGAGTCTTGCTAAGTTGCCAAAGCTGTGCTAGAACTTGTGATCCTCCTGCCTCATTCTTCCAGAGTGCCTGGAATTACAGGTGTGTGCTCCTACATATGGCTTTTTTTTTTTTTTTTTTTTTTTTGAGACAGGGTCTTGCTATATACAGTTCAGACTGGTCTTGAATTCATTATGTTTCCCAGGCTGGCCTTGAACTTGCAGCGACCCTTCTGCCTTGCCCTCCCAAATGCTGAGATTACACGTGTGCGCCAACGTGCCTGGCTACAAATGACTTTTTTATGGCCTTTTACTTAATATTTATTTTAGCAGTGCTGAAGATCAAACGCAGGTTCTTGCACATGCCATGCAAATATTACTATGGACCTAGCTCAGCCTGCTTGACTGCAGCCCTGCCTTTTCCTTCATTTGGTAGTGTTTTGATAGATTCTTAATCTTACGAAATACATTTTTTCTTTATGGTTACTTCTTTTTGTGTCCTGTTTAAGAAAACTATGCATAGCCTAAAAATAGGAAGGTATTTTTCCATAGTACTCTATAGAAATGTTCTTTTGCTTTTCTCAAGTTAACGCATACATTTTAAAGTAATTTTGTAATTGTGGACAGTGAGACAATTACCTTACGATTATTCATTTAACCTAGCACTATTTAATGAGAATACCATCCTTCTGTACCAGGAGACAGGGGCAAGTTGAGCATGCATTGAGTTCAGGGTTTGAATCTCAGTACCGTGTAAATGGCACCAAGAAAAATAATTCAGACCACTATATAGATGTGGGTGTGTTTCTGCATGGTGTTTCTTTTGCCTCTTGTTGCGCTAGTATCAACACATTAATATAAAGCTAAGTACCCTTGATATGTGGTGGTGTAAGGCCTCCCGCTTTGTTTCTTAAGATTGTCTGAGTCACTCCTGGTTCAGCATTTCCATGTACGTTTTGGAATTTGCTTGTCAATTTCCACAAATTTGGAATTGGAATTGAAGCTGTATATCACTTTTGAGAGAACATGTCAACAATATTGTCAATTTATGAACATGGAGTATCGTTCCATTTATTTAGGCCTTTTGAATTTTTGCTAGGTAACATTTTATTGTTTTCTGTGTAGAAGTCTTACACTTCTTTTGGTATTCTTAGATAGTTGATAGTTCTTGATGTTATCATAAATGGTATTTCGTTCTATTTTTAGAGGATGTTTTGAAATTATCTTGCTTTGTAGTTTAGGTTGGCCTTGCAATTGTGGTGATCCTCCTGTCTCAGCCTCTCGAGTGCTGGGACTACAGCTCTGTGGCACCAGCCCTGGTTTGACAATCCTCTGGTCACGGTCTTTGAAGTGCTGGGATCGCAGGCATGCACCACCGTACCCACTTGTATGGCCCATGCCTGTAGTCCCACCAGTAGGATCGCTGCAAGTTTGAGGATAGCGAGTCCAAGGATACCTGGGCTGTGTAGTGAAGGCCAGCCTGAATTAGAGTGAGACTCTGTCTCAAATCCCCCTATCCCCACAAAAAAGAACAACAAAAAAATACCAATTTGTGAGCTGGTTGAGGTGTGGCACATGTTTGTAATCCCGGTACTTGGGAGGCTGAGATACAAGGATCACAAGTTTGCGCCCTGCCTGGGTAGTTTAGTGATTTAGCAAGACCCTGTCTCAAAATAAAAAAATTTAAAAAGGTCTGAGGATGTAGCTCAGTGCAAAGACCCTGGGTTAAATCCTTCGTTTTAGGGAAAAAAGGTCCCCTGTGCCCAGGATATAGAAATATGACTGATTTTTCATGGGGGAGGTGCCTCTGGGGTATTTTGCATTATTCTCAGAAATCATTTCAACAATAAATTTGAAGTCCTTTTTTCTTTATTCGTGACCTACTTGAGATTATACCTGTGTGTTCTAGTAGTCTAAGACTTTTTGGCATGGTATTTCCAATGTCAAACTTTAATTAAAGATTTATGAAGTATGGTACATTGACAGAGTTTGATTCTAGGGACAGAAAGCTGAATAAAATTTTGCCCCCACCCTTCAGGAATTTAAAGTCTGGTGGGAGTAAGTAGAAATTAAGGACCCTTGTCCTCCACCAGGAGAGGTACTATGATGGAAATTAGTTTGGCAGCTTGTGAAAGGGGTATCTAAATCAAATTGGCAAAGCGCCCTTATCCTCTGTGGCACTTCTGAGGTCTGTAACCTGTGGTCACCCAAGCCTTTAAGATATTATATAGGAAATCCCAGAAATAATTGAAATTGCATGCTGTTTTGGATTGGGCGATGAAGTGTTGAGCTGACGTGCCTTTCCAGGTGTGCTCTGGAGCACCCTTTGTCCGGCATGTGTAGGCTGCATATTTCTAGGTAGTCACCGACTGTGGGTGTTGTGCTTGTGTGCAGATCCTCCTTAGTTCACTTAATATTCCCAAGTGCAGGAGTAGAGACGCTGGCAGTTTAACTGCCAAAGCAAAGCATTAAAGTGCTTTTGGAGGCTGGGGATATAGCTCAGTGGAATAAGCGCTTGCCTAGCAAGCGCAGGGTCCTGAGTTCGATCCCCAGTACCGCAAAAAAAAAAAAAAAGAAGAAAAATAAAGTGCTTTTGGTAAGTGAAAAGGTTGAATTTCTTGACTTAATGAAGAAAGAAAAATATATAATGAGATTGATTGTTAAGGTCTACAATAAGAATAAATTTATCTGTAAAATTGCTAAGAAGGAAAAAGAAATTTGTGTTAGTTTTGCTGTAGTACTTCAAACTGCAAAAGTTATAGCCACAGTGTGTGATAAATGCGTAAGTTCGGTGGAAAAGCCATTGAACTGTGGGTTTAATGCTATCTGAAGTTTCGGGTGCGCACTAGAGGTCTCAGACTACAACCCCCTGTGGATAAGGAAGCACTACTGTTTTGTCTGGCTCCCAGTATTCTGAGAACCGGGCTGAGAACGCGGGGGAGCTGCTTTTCACTGAAACCACTCTTGCTTAATCCCATGGTTTTCAGCTTTGAGTCTTGCTCTGCTCTTCTTGAGTCTAGAGTCTTATCAGGTCAGTGTTTCTGAGAATAAATTGAGAGGATAGAGATGGTGAAAGCGGGACCTTAGCCTTCCTGTACCTTTTTAGACTTCTCTTTAGCCCTGTACCTCTTTGCCCATGACTTGGAGATTCTCAGATCCTGAGCCTCCCTGGGGTTCGGTGAGTGAGCCCAGTGAGCCTGCTTGGCTGTTTCTTTCTGTAGGCTGGTGGTTCAGCTGTTTCTCCTCTGATTAGTCACTTATTCCTCCATTGCTTTTCTTATTCCTTGGATGATGTGTCTTCTCTTACCTATTTGAGGATGTTACAGATAATTACTTCTCCGTCCTTCCTTCCTTTCCTCTCTCCCTCCCTCCGTCCTTCCTTCCTCCTTTTTTTGCATAGTTTGTTCCAAGTTATTTTTCAACTTGGTATACCCTCACTAGTAGAGGCGCTCCTCAGAGGTTAGCTAGTAATTTTTTTGATGTTTATCGTTTAAGAGTGAATGACGAGCAGCTAATTGGAACCCATTTCTTTTTTTTTTTTTTTTTTTTGCGGTACTGGGGATCGAACTCCGGACCCTGCGCTTGCTAGGCAAGCGCTTATTCCACTGAGCTATATCCCCAGCCCCACGAGCAGCTAATTGGAAGCCCTGAGTTGTAAGATTTTCTGATTTCACTTTCACTATATAATCTAGAGATTAAAGCAGTGCTTTTTAATTTTGGTTGCATGTTAGAATTACATGGAGAAATTTAATAATATCCTTGCTGCTGCTAGACTAAAAACAGTACATCTGAATCTTAGGGATAGGATCCAGGAAGCAGTGTGGCGCAGACTGGCTTTAAACTCACAGTGTCCTCCTGCGTCAGCCTTCTGAGTGCTGGGATTACAGGCGTGCACCACCATGCTCTGGTCCTTTCCTATCTCTTCTGGGTCTCTACTCCCTGCCCAGAGGGAACCACTGTTCTGATTTGTATCTCCTTAGATAAGCATGGTATTTTTTTTTAAAGCTTCCCGGGTGATTTCAGGGTATGGCCTAGATTGAACCATTGATTCTGGGTGGACTGTTTGAGAACATCTCTAGTGTATTTGTCTTTCCTTTTTGTCTGGTCAGATTTCTTAGACAGTATTTCATTTTTCTGCTTGAAGGGTTGAGATGTAGCTGCTGGTAATCTGTGAGCTCAGGAAAAGAATATTTCATTTTTGGGGTCACATAACTTTTCATTTGTTAAAATACCTTTGTCTTCTGTCATGTATAGTTTGCAGTCAGCTGTCCTCTCACTTACTCTGGCAGTTCCCGAGCCTTCAGAGGATTCTGTGGTGTGTATTGGGTTTGTTCTCAGTTGTCAGTGCTACTGATTTAGAGTTTGGCTTTTTTTTTTTTGGTGACTCATCCATGTTGAGGGGAGTACCCTACCATTCAGCTACCCCCCTAGCCTGAACTTGGTTTTTAGTCAGTTTTTCATCAGCCTCCTGCCTTCTAAAAATTTGATTTCTGTTTTTCCATTTTCTCTCTTCTTACAGCTTGTGTCCTAAAAACGTGTCAAAACAACAATAATGAAACATCCTTTATTCTTGTTTTTGTAATTTGGAGAGTACATGTTGATTCTGCATCTCAGTGTCACTGTCCACTGTCTGCTTTCCACTATGCAAGAATGTGTTGCCTTCACCCTCCACTGTGTCTCCTTATGGGATTATACTTTTTACATTTCTTTTTTTTTTCTGGTCTTTTTGAGGCAGGGTTTCACTATGCTGTTCAGACTAGCCTTGTACTTTGTAGCCCAAGCTGGCCTCGAACTTACAGTGATCCTCCTTCATCAGCCTCTTGGGATTACAGGCATGCACCACCATGCTGGCTTTACATTTCTTCATTTTTATTATTTTCAGTACTAGGGATTGAACCCAGAGACTCACACGTGCAAAGCAAGTGCTCTACCGTGGAACTACATCCCCAGGCCTTTAAAATTTTTTGTTTTGAGGCAGGATCTCACTGTGTTGCCCAGGTTGGTCTTGAATTTGTGATCATGTTGCTTGAAGCCCCCCAACTGCAAGGCCTTGGATTTAGGTAGGTGCCACCAAGCCAGCTGAATTTCTTTCTTTCTTCTCTCTCTCTCTTCTTTTTCTTCTTCCTCCTCCTCCTCCTCCTCTTCTTCCCTTCCCCTCTCCCCCCTCCCTCTCCTCTCTCATTTTTGACAGGATCTTGCTTTGTAGTTTAGTTTAGCCTTCAACTCACTATAGAGCCCAGGCTGGCTTCAAACTTGTGAGATATTGCTTCAGCCTCCTTCTGGGATTATAGAAGGAGGGGGGTCTGCCACCACACCCAGTCAGTACCAACTAAATTTCTTTATAGTAATTTACATAGAGTGCTAGGATGGATTGTACATAAATATTGGGTCAATTTTGACCCAAAATTCTTCACTGAAGTACATAGTGCCCCAGAATTTTGTAATCTCAGGATTGGAAACAGTTTTAAAAATAACCCAGCCAAATGAGCTGTTTGATACCTTAAGGTAATTGTCCCCATCCTGAAATGTGGGAAACTCATGGTAAGAGGTGAATAATTAGAAAAAACGGATTGGCCATTGGGAAGGAGTTTGGAGATCAATACTTTTTTTCTTTCTTTCTTTCTTTCTTTTTTTTTTTTGAGTTAGAGTCTTGATCAGTTATCATGTTGCTCAGTCTGGGCTCAAACTTGTGATCCTCCTGCTTCGGCCTCCTAGAGCTGGGATTACAGGCATGTACCACCATGACCAGCTCTTTAAATTAATTTTAGACAAATTTCATAAAATGAAAAAGTTTACTTTTTTTACTGCACAAAATCCTCTCTGGTCTTTTTGTTCTACCACAAATTATTTAACTTTCGTTTGTATATAAAATTCAGGCTGTCAGTCAGACATGACACTGGCAAGTATTATTTATCATGGAGGTATGATAATGTTTCCTCATTAGAAATATGTAGGTTTATTAATTTGTGTTTTATAGATAGAACCTGTTCATTATAGCCCCTTAAGTTTGCGCCAAAGGTTTTTATCCCATTTCTCATTATTGCTACTTGCTTGATGTGTGATTTGTTACATCTGTAGCTGTTGATTACTAGCTCTATCTGTTCTTCAAGAGTGCTTTGGCACATGCTAGGCAGGGACTCTATTACTGCAGTGGATGGTTTTAAGTGGCCACACAAAGACAGTGTGGGCTTAGTATTTGTTAATTGTTCATTGTGCTCATCCAGCCCTCGCTTTGGGACTTCTGAAAAGTGTCTGGAAAGCTGACAAAACTGACTAATATCTGGATTTTCTCGGTTGATTTTGCTGTTGAGTGTCTTGTAAGTTCATTATTAGGGCTCTTTCCTTAAGGAATTGCTAGTTCCTGTGTTCTTTGAAAGAAACTTGATGAGAAATAGGAGCAAAGCTTTATTGTGGATCATTTAAAATTTTTTGTTTGTAGGAAAGAGTAAGTACTGGTGTAGAAATGATTGAGGATGCGGATTGGTCTTTGGTGCTGAACATGTCGACTGGCCATAATTGGTATGTTTTGCTTCCAGGTGCTTGTAAACCACTGGTGTGCAAACAGATCTAATCATTTTTATTGGTCTTTTTACAAATGAAATTAATAAAAAGTTGCCCAGTCATGTATGTATCACTAGTGACTTAAGATAGCAGGAATGAGTTAACTAATTAGTTGCTGTTTTCTTTGGCCTAGTACAGATCTTTCACTGTGTCAAAAATGAATCCAGAATTTTCATGTATTGTGAAGTTTATCCCGTTAGCTACAATTTATCTACAGTGTTAGTGGATACTGAATAAAATTATAGCCTGGGTGAAAAATTGTGTAATGACATTTGACGAGAATATGTGAGACAAATAGAAGATAAACTTAGTATCTTCAAGTATACCAGAAAGCAGAATAGTTACAAGACTGAACCATAATTTGATAGTGAGAAAAGGTGGCCCTTGAAGTAAATTGAGGATGATTTTTAGGGAATAAGCCAATGAAAAATTTAATGGCTTCACATACTTATTCTGAATGCATGTATAGGTGGCTGTCCTTTTGAAAATACAGAGAGGCAACCTGGTGTGGTGGCACACGCCTATAATCCTAGCACTCAAGAGGCTGCAGTAGGAGGATCACTGTGAATTTGAGGTCAGCTTGGGCTACATAAGTGAGTTCATGGCCAGCAAGACCTTGTCTCAACCCCCCCCCCAAAAAAAACCCCACAACAAAACAGAAACATCTCTTCCAGTGCTACAAGGTTGTAGAGGTTGACAAGCAGGATACTACATTTATATGTAAAATAGAGGATCAGAAAATGAGTATATGATATAGAAGAGGTTAATAACAAGGTTAATAACATTAACCTTGTGAATAATTTTAAGACACATCAAGATAATACATATTTAGCATCTTCTTATGTGTTAAGCCAAATGATGGGTATTAGAGGTGAGGGTGATGTGTATTTTATTATAGACCAAATTCTGTGCTCACAGAAGTTTCACAAACCAAGGGAACACATATGGTGTAATCAGAACAGAGGGTAAATATTTAAATTTAAAGATTATGATCATTCTCCCTAAATATACTCCTCCTTGCTTCAGATACACTTATCCCATTGTTCTTGTCAGTTTCTGAAGCAGTTCTGGAAGTCTTCCATATCTTTACTGGATGTGGTTAAAAAATACAGTGGAGCTGGGGGTATAGCTCAGGGGCATAAGCTCCTGCCTGGCAAGCCCAAGGTCCTGAGTTCGATTTCTGGTACCAAAAACAACAACAAAAAATACAGTGGCTGCTGCTGTTGGTTGCCTTCCAGTAGAAAGATAGGCTTGTGAAAACATGGTATGTTCTCATCTACCTTATGCACCAGATCTGGTGTTGTGCACCTTACGGCTCTTCCCCAAAGTCAGAATGACAATGAAAGATAAATGTTTTCAATAAATTCAGGCACTGAGACAGCCACAATAGTGCAACTAAAGACACTTGAGAGGACTTCATAATGATGGAATAAGGGAAGTATTTTCAGTAGAATTAATGGCAACGTGTCTTTTACTTAATACACTTAAAAATTTAAATTATTTTTTGAATTCCACCATGTGATAAAAGATATAATAGTGGGGATTAGCTAGAGGTATCATGGAGCAGACCTTTCACAGGTGCATACATTTATCAAAGTTCACTGAATTTAAAAAAAAAAATTCACCAAATTGAATAATTATAATTATGTATGTGTATTTCACCATACATAAATTTTATGCCAAAAATTTTTAGCTAACCGTGATAGCTACTGGGAAGCTGAGGTAGGAGAATTACTGAACCAGGAGTTTGGGGCATGCCTTGGCTAACCTTAAGCCCAAATAATCTGAAGGTCCCCATAAGACAGTTTTCCTTATATGTTACTATGAGGAATTACATTATTTGCTGCATAAGGTTGTTTGATGTATGTGTGTAAAAATATCTTATTTCTTGGATGATTTAGATTAGCCAAGTAGGGGCTGGGGATATAGCTCAGTAGAATAAGCGCCTTCCTAGCAGGCGCAGGGTCCTGAGTTCAATCCCCAGTACTGCAAAAAAAAAAAAAAAAAAAAAAAAAAGAGGCCTAGATTAGCCAAGTAGCTGGAGCGATGCTTGGTTTATATAATCCTTTTAGAGCTTACATTCACTTAAGTGTATATTTGTATTTATTTTATTATTCTTTATTTTTTAATTTTTTTTAATTTTAGAGACAGGGTCTTGCTGTTGCCCTGTTTAGGTTCTAACTCCTGGGCTCAAATGATTTCCTGCGTCACCCTCTTGAGTATCTCAAACTCCCAAGTGTGTGTCACTGTACCTGGCTACTGAAGTGTGTAGTATTAAATAAGATACTATTTTTTTTAGTATGAACAAAGCTTAATTTGGATCCTTCGCTCGTGGTATTTTTGTCTAATCAAGGTGATTTATAGTGTGACCTAGCAAGAGGTATATTGAATGTCATAGGCACTGTCTTTTAACACTGAGTAGTAAATGAAATAGCTCTCATAATATTTCATTATTTCATTAATCAATATTTTAATAATTGAATTTATATAGTTCACATGTTTTCAAAATCTAAATGAAAGCCAATTAATTCTTCAAGGTAACTATGCAGTGTATCTAGTACAGTTTTAGAAATTTTAAAATGTTAGGTAATTAGCATTACCAAGTGGTAATTCTGGTTTTATTGAACCTAAGAGTGTCGCTAATATTCCTTACAAGTTAGGGATCAAGGGAGTTTCAGTTTTTTGTTTGGTCTCAGAGTAGATGCAGCATGAAGAAACTTCCCAGCACCCCTGTGCTCCACTCTCACCCCACCCTGCAACAGCGTCTTGCCTTGTAGTCCAGACTAGCCTTGCACTTCCTGTGTAGTCTTGGCTGCTCCGCAATTTGGGCTCCTCCTGCACAACCCTCCCAAGCGCTGGGATTACAAGCATGTGCCATGATTTCTGCAGTGCTTATTCCTGTTTGTATTCCCACCATTAATGTAGAAGTGTTCCTTTTTCCCTGAAGCCTTGCCAAGCATTTGTTATGGTTTGATTTCTTGATGATAGCTGCTCTTTCTGGAGTGATATGGAATCTCAGTGTTTGCATTTCTTTAACAGCTAGCAACATTGAACTTTTTTTATGTTTTCTTTTGGCCATTTATACTACTTCTTAAAGTGTCTATTAATTTGAGGTTTTGATTGGGTCTTTTATTTTGGAAGGTCTGATTTTTCTGAGTTCTTTGTGTATTCTAGATTCAGTCCTCTCCTCTGCCCAAAGAGTAGCTGACAATTTTTTCCCCATCTGTAGGTAGTCTCTTTATTATGTAGGATATTTCCTTTGCTGTGCAGAAGCTTGTTAATTTTATTTGTTGATTCTTGATGTTATTTCTTGTGCCTTGGGGTTCTGTTCAGAAAGTCCTCGACTAGGCCTGTGTCTTTAAGAACTTTACCTATTTTACCTTCTGGCAGATTAAATGTTTTTGTTTTAACATTTAGATCTTTGATCCATTTAGATTTTAATTTAGTATATGGGTCTAGATTCAATCTTCTATAGGTGGATGGCAGCAGCCATCTTCCCTTCAATGTATGAAAGATCGCAACAGATGGCTGAATGTTCCTGGGGTAGTCCCTGTGTCTTCTGTTCCATTAATCTACCTGTCTTTTTGTGCCACTACCATGCAGTTTTTATCCCTGTAGCTTTGTAATATAATTTGAATCCTGGAATTGTGATGCCTTCTGCTTTGTTCTTGTTACCCAGGATTACTTTGCTATTTTAATTCCATATGAATTTTAGGATTGTTTCTTCTAGTCCTGTGAGGAATGCTGTTGATATTTTGATTGGGACTGTGTTAAATCTGTGTTTGGAAGGATGGCCATTTTGACTGTATTATTTCTGCCTATCCAGAAACAGGGATTGCTTCCCATTTCCTTCTTCTTCTTCTTCTTCTTCTTCTTCTTCTTATTATTATTATTTTTTGAGACAGGTCTTGTAACATAATTCAGGCTGGCTTAGAACCCACTTACATAGTCTAGGTTGGCCATGAACTTGCAGTGATCCTTCTGCTCAGTCACCTCAGTGCTGGGATGGCATGAGATACCGTACCCATTTTCTGATGTCTCTTCTTAACCTCCTTTTCCAGAATACTGTATTTTTCACTGTAGAGGTCTTTACTTCCTTGGTTAGGTTAGTTCTGAAGTATTTCATTTTTGATATCATGAATGGTATTTTTTTTTTCTAATTTCTTTCTCAGTGAGGTAATTTTTGGTGTACAGGAACACTATTGATATTATTGTGTTGATTTTTTTTTTTTTTTCTTTTTGAGACAGGGTCTCGCTATGCAGTTCAGGCAGCCTTGAGCTTACTTTATAGCCTAGGCTGGTCTTGAACTCCCAATGATCCTCCTGCCTCAGCCTCCTGGGTGCTGGGATTATAGGTGTGTGCCACCATGCCTGGCTTTGTGTTGATTTTGTATCCTGCTATATTGTTGCATTTGATTAATTCCACTTATTGTAAGGTTTGGTTCGACTGTAATATTTATTTATTTATTTATTTATTTTTGGCCTAGTTGATCTATTTGTAGTAGTGGGGGTATTGAGGTCGCTCACTATAATTGTGTTGATATTTACCTGATTTTTTTTTGTTTTTACCTGATCTTTCATATTAAGTACTGTTCCTTTATGAAGTAGGGTGTGCCAATATTTAGTGCATATATGTTTATAATTGTCTCTGTTGGACTGTTGAAAGTCAATACATAGTGACTTTTTTTGCCTCTTTTAATCAGTGTTGGCTTGTACTCTACTTTGTCTGAAAATAGGGTAACTACTTCTGCTTGTTTTCCAGTTCCTATTGCATGGACTATTGTTTTTTATCCTTTGATTTTTAGTTTTTGAATTTCTGTTTTGGTTAAATGTGTTTCTTGTATATAGCATATCATTAGATTTTGTTTCTTGATCCATTGTCAATCTGTGTCTTTTGGGGAATTGTAGAAAGTCATTACTGAAAGTTATGGACTTACTCTTGTCATTGCATTATTTTCCTGTTGCTGATGCTTTTTTTTACCCCTTTGCTTAACTGCTCACCCTGCCTTGGCTATTCATTCTATTAGATGTTTTGGCATTGTTGGCTTTGTTGTCTCTTTATATCTTTGAGAATTTTTTTGTAGCACTGATTGGTGATCATGAATTTTTTAAGGTGCTCTTTGTTATAGAAATATCTTATTTCTTAATCAATTTTGAAAGATAGTTTTGAATTGTAGTCATTCTGGTGTCACACTTGTTTAAGACCAAAATTCTTTTTTTTTCAGAACTTATTTTTGTCAGTGCATATTAACAATACAGAATAATAAAAATTGTTTTTGGTATGCTGCTACATAACACATTGGTTATTTTTATTATCACTTCGTCTCCCTTAATTTTTCCTCCCTTCATTCCCTTCCCCAGCTCTAAAGTCTGCTTTCTAGTTTCCTGTCATCTTTGCTTTTTTTCTCTTTTCTTTTAGATTGCTTATCTAGGAGAAAACATGATACTTAACTTTGTGAGACTGGCTTATCTCACTTAACATAAGGCTGAAATTCTTTAGGAAATTACCTTATGCTGAGTATGGTGGTTGCATGCCTGTAATCTCAGCTCTTGGGAGGCTGAGGCAGGTTGATACCTGTCTTACTCTGTTAGCTGTTTCCTCTGCTGTGTAAACTTTAATTTGATGTACTCCCATTTGCTTACTGTTTCTTGTACTATTAAGAGTGCTGTTCAAGCAAGACTTTGCCTGTGTCTACTGCTTTGTTTTCCCACAAGTGTCAAAAGTTTCATTTTTTTCCATTTTTCTCCTAATTAGATTTTACTGGTATATTTTAGATACACATAATGCTCACATTCACCATGGACAGTTTGTACCTGTATATGATATAACTTGATTCTTTTTTCCCATTGCCCTACCTTCCCTTCAACCTCTTCTTCCCTCTTTATTTACAAAAACCTTTTTTTCCATTTTTCTTATTTTTTTTACTTTTCCCTTCTTTCATTTACTCCTACCCCTCCTTTGTTCCCCTCCACGTTTGAACATTTTCTTCCTATTTCACAATACCTGTTACACATTTTGGTTCTTAATTACACTTTCAGTTTTTCACACCAGAGGCAATTGGTATTTACAGATGTGTGTCCAGTTTATTTCCCTTAAGAGCATGGTCTCAAGTTGCACCCATTTACCTGGAAATGTCTTGAGTGTACCCTTTTTATGGCAGAGTAATACTTCATTATATACAAAAACATATCTTGTTTTGTTGCTTATTAGTTTTGGTACTGGGAATCAAACTCAGGGCCTTGTACTTGCCAGGCAGATGCTGCCCTGCTGTGCTACATTCCTGCCCCCATCTTTGTTTTTTTAAAAACCGTGTCTTCTTTATCTGTTCACCAGTTGATGATCATTTGGGTTCTTTCCAAGATTTGGCAATTATAAATTGTTCCGCTGTAAATGTATCTTCTGGATTTCTGTAAGATCTGCTGTAATCTCTCCCTTTTCATTCCCAGTTGCACATATTTGGGTCTTTTCTTTCCTGTTGTGATGAGGTGGTTGAGGGTTTGTTGATTTTATTTAATAGTTCAAGGAACAAGCTCTTAAATTCATTGATACTTTGTATTGTTTTCTTTGTCTCCATTGCATTAAATTCTGCTGTGATCTTTATAATTTCCTCTCTTTGGGCTGGGGATGGATATAGCTCAGTTGAATAAGCGCTTGCCTGGCAAGTGCAAGGTCCTGAGTTCGATCCCCGGTACCACAAAAAAAAAAAAATTTCCTCCCTTGTATGAGCTTTGGGTGTGGCTTGCTCTTATTTTTGTAGAAGCTTGAGGTTCAACATTGTTTATTTGAGCTCACTCTGTTTTCCTGACATGGATATTCACCCCTATAAATTTTCCTTGTTGGACAGCTTTCACTGTGTCCCATAAGTTCCAGTATGTTGTATTAGCATTATCATGTAACGATAGAAACTGTTCAGGGCTGGTAATATAGCTCAGTGGCACAAGCGCCTGCCTGGGAAGTGCAAGGTCCTGAGTTCGATTCCTGGTACCCCCCCAAACTGTCAGATTATGTTGATTTTATCTTTGCCCCATTGGTTCAGGAGGATGTTAATTTTCATGTGTTGATGAGGTTCTTATTGTTTGTTTTGCCATTGATTTCCAATTTCACTGCACTATGGTCTGATAATATACATGGAGTAATTTCAATTCCTTTGCATTTACTGAAGCATGTTCTATGAACTACTATGTGGTCTATTTTGGAGAACATCCGTGTGCAGCTGAGAAGAATGTATATTCTGATGTTGTGGGGTGGAACACTTTGTAGGCATCTACTAAGTCCATTTGTTCAAAAGTTTGGTTCAGTTCTAATATTTCATTTTTGACTTTTTTTTGGTCTAGTTGATCTGCCTATTCGTGACAGTGGGGTATTGAGCTCCCTCCATACAGTTGTACTAGTGCTTATTTGATTTTTCATGTTTGTTAGTATTTGTTTTATATAGTTGGGTGCACTGGTATTCGTTGCATTTATATTTATGATGGTTCTCTTTTCCTCTTGGGTTTTTTGCTTTACAAGCATGTAGTGACCTGGTCTTTCTTAATCAGTCTTGGCTTGAAATCCACTTTGTCTAAAAATAGAATAGCTAGTCTTGCTTTTTTCTGGGTTCCTGTCACATGGAGAATTGCTTTCAATACTTTGACTTTCAGTCTGTGACTTTTTTTGAGGAGGGTACAGGGAATAGAACTTGGCTTGCTAGCCAGGTGCTGCGCTGCTGAGCTACATTCCTGAACCTATAAACCTTTAAACTTGATCTTCTGTTTTGTTTTGTGTTGTGGTACTATGACTTTCTTTTTGAAAAATGTGTTTCTTGTGTGCAGTATATTGTTGGATCTTACTCCTTGATCCATTCTGCCCGTCTGTTTATTTTGATTGATGAAATAATTTACATTGATGGTTATAACTGATATGTGTTGACTTATCCTTGTCATGTTATTTTCCTGTTGGCTTCTTTTTTTCCCCTTCTCTGTTGAATTATTTAGCTTGCCTGGTGGATTCATTTTGTTGGGGTTCATGGAGTTGTAGTCCTTGTCATCTCTTTCTAGAATGTCCTGGAGAACATTTTGGAGTGCTAGTTTGGTGTTCATGAATTTCCTTAGGTGTTCTTGCCTTGGAAGTATCTTCTCCATCAAAAAATTTTTTTTGGTCTCTTTTGAGATGGTCTCAGTGTAGTTCAGGCTGACCTTGAACTCACAATGATCTTCCTGCCTCAGCCTCCCAAGTGCTGGGATTACAGATGTGTGCCACCATGCCTGCTTTCCATCAGTTTTGAAAGATAGTTTTGTGGGGTACCTCACTCCAAGCAGTCCTTTTTATATCATTTGTAATATCTCCGGCTTTTTCATTGACACCATGCAATCTTATTTTATTCTTTGTATCATCTAGCAGCTGCTGAATTGATTTCTCTTGGTGCGTTGCTATTAAAAAAAAAAAAATCTTTCACTTCATGATCACTAGCCACAAACCTGTCTTCTGCATCAGAGATTCTGTCCTCATATTGGTTTCTGCTGCAGAAACTTTCAGTCAAATTCTAGTCTCCTGGATATCTGCTTGAATGTGGTTTATAGATTCTGTTTCTTTTCAGTGTTGCGAATTCATGGTTTCCATCATTTTCCTAAACTCCTATTTTTTTAATCCATGTTTGCTCTAGAGTCACTAAGCATGTTTTTCATTGCAGTCACCATCCTTGTAGTCATCTGAAAAATTTTGTCTGATTTTTTTTTTTTTCTAGAGCCTTGTTCATTTGCTTTGTTGTTACTACTTCAGAGAGGTCAGGTGGGTGGCTTTTGGATTGTCCCACCTTATCACTCCCTGGGTTTGCCTTTGGTGAACTGGATGTCTGGCACTGCATCTTACTTAAGTGTCTTCTTTTTTTTAAAATTTTAATTCCTAGGTTTATGCTTGTAAATTGCGTATGGTGAGTAGCTTTATTGCTAGTACTTACAACTCTTAGGAAATGACTACTCAGAGATGTCTTCCAGGTGTAGCTGGCTTTGGGTTTTGAGTCTATTGCAAGATCCTAGCTGTTCAATTTATTGAGGATAAGAAGTTGCTGCCTACTTGGCTCAGCCCTTGGTTCTTTGGTACTGGTCCATAGTATTCTCTGTGACCTTTAGGGAATCTCAGTCTTGGTATACTAGGAAGAACAGCTGGTTAGGACAGTTACTTTGGCCATAGTGGTATAATCAGCAATAACACTACCATCAAACAACCTAGGAAATGACAAACTAAGGTAACCAATAATTTGTCATCTTTAACCATATGGCCTAGATTTGTATTTATTTTAAAGACAAAAGAATGGAGGTATATAAACCAGAATAACACAAAAACAATGCAGGCAATACAAAATTATAGAGAAGATAGTAGGGAATTAGCACTGGATGCTGTATTACATAACGTTATCTTCGCATTTGTTACTCACTTATACAGGTGATGGCTCGTTTGATTAATCAGTTTTCTCCACCCTCATCTCTGTTGTTCTACCACCCAATCAGTCGTCTTCCCTCTGATAATAACTGTACTTTTGGGTTTATTTACTCTCTTGGGCTCTCACATTGGGAAGAGACATGGCTGCTTCAAATTATGCTCTAACAAACATGGGTGTACACAAATTGCTGTGGGAAGAGGTGGAAAAGCATCTATACTCAAAGACAGTAGATAGGCAGGGAACCAGGTTCACTGTGGTCAGACCCCCAATGACAAGTCCTCAAGGCCATTGGGGGTCCGGTCGAGTTGCCAGGGTTACCCAGCATACCGCCAGGCTTTGCCTGGATACAGTGCATCTGGATGCCCGGTTGAGTCCATGGGGTTTTCCCCAATGTACCACTGGGCTCTGCTCCGTCGCCACACTGCTGAAGGCCTGGTCCAGGTCTTCAGGGTTCTCATGTAGCCTGGAGGGAGCCCCCTCCGCCCTCAGGCTGCTGAGTTCCCTGTCAAGGCCCCCGGAGTCCCCTTATAGGCCATTAGTGTCTCCCTGCAGGCTGCCTATGACTCTTTGGAGGCTATCCCCACCCAGCTAGAGAACTGGATCTGCAGCCTAGTTCCAGGTCTTTACCTCCTCCCACCTCTCGATCGCCAGTGTTGCCGTTCCCCACCCCTTGCAGCTGGGCACTGGGTGCACTTACAATGCTGGGCACAAGTGGTGTGAGGTCTCCCACACCCATGCTCACTGTGGTAGTCCAGGGTGTGTACTAAGTTTAGTTATTAGTTCTATAAGAGAATTGGAAGAGTTTCTCAGGTCTGCTGTGTAGATTATGTTCTCTTGGACTCCAGGACAGCTGCTTTTTGTGTAATTTGTTGCTATGAGTTCATACAAGGTTCACATATGGAAGCAATATGAAGTCCCTCTTGGCGCTCATATTAGCAGTTCAGGGTGAGTCCTGAAGCCCATGGACACAGCCCATTGCTGTCAGGTACACATGTTGAGTGCTTGGGCCACTAAGACTCAAGGTGCTCAGAGAGGGGAGTTCAGGGTGGGAGCTGAAGCCCAGTAACTCAGCTCATGCTTCCTGCTTGGTGTTGGAGTGAGGAGGGCGTGGGGCCATGTGATCCACCTCCATCTGCAGCTCTCTCTCGCTGTTGTGCTCCAGTTCCCGTTTGTTCTTTGGCTTGATCCCTGGGAATTGCTGTGGCCCTGGGGTCGCCGCTGCTCTCTGCTGGTAGTTGCTCACACAGTGGAGAGGCAGGAGGCCACAGCCTCTGAGCAGGTGTAGAGCTGGGTGTGGTTGTCTGTGTACTGGTTGCTTTGACTCCACCTTGCCTTTGGGGACTGATTAGAAAGGTTGCTGCAGAGTGGGGATTCTGTTTTAGTGGCTGTTGTAACTTCTCATCCTCACACTGGGTTCAACAACACCTCCTGACCACCGTTGCCTCTTTTCTGGGCTGTGCTTTCTCCTCTCCAGTCCTGGACCAGCTCTCAGAACCCCTCTCTCCCTTGGCCAAGTTGGGAGGCTCCCACGAGCATGGGCCTCTGAAGCTGAAGCTTTGAGTGCCGGAATGAGGGAGTGGGCCGAGTGTGTGTTTGGATCAGTGACTCCCTCTTTCTTGACCTCCTCTTCCTCTAACTGCACCATGGGGGCCCTCCAAGCTTTTCCTCCAGGAGAGGTCTTGTTTGCTCTTTCTGAGGGCTTCAGTTCTCCTTTCAGATCCTTCCTGGGTTCAGGGTACACATTTCTCTCCTTCCTGTCTTTCTCATGTTGCTATATTCCAGTGTCTGTGTGGCGATCCTCCGGGAGGATCTTTCTCTGCTGCTTACCCTGTCACCATCTTCCTGGAAGTCGATTTGTGGTTATATAAAAAATCTAAAACAAACTAGAAAATTGTATGCGGTAAATAAGACCTTAAGATGTCAATTTTATCCTCAGGGGAGAAAACTTAAAAGAGGTAATGGGAAAAAAAATAGAAGAGGAAGAGATTAGAAGCAAGGCTAGAGAACAAAGGAGGGTCATGCAAACTTTGGGAAAGTGGGGAGAAGACAGATAGAAAAGAGAGAAAAAAGGAAAGGAAGAACAGAGCAGAACAACTGCAAAAAAACTAGAAACCACATTCACACTCATACTAAAACAAGATCAAACAATGTAGAAAAGAACAACAGCAAAAAGAAAACAAAAAACAAGAAAAGGGGGAAAGAGAGGGGGGACAGTGTCTATTTCAAGCTTTTTCTCTGTTGTCATCGGTAGACAAAGTAGATACAGAGTCCAGATCTGAGTTGATTTATCCCAGCAGTAGTTTTATGGCTGATAGTGGATAATCTCAGTGATCTTGCACCTTTATTTCCCCTGAAATTCATATGATTTCTGGCTGTGAAACTGGGACCAGACCTGTTCGGCATGTAGCAGTCAGGGCACCTTCTGTGATCTTGAACTCAGCTGGAAGCTGCTGGGTGGTGCCAGCAGTTCTGAGTTCTGAGCTCAGTTGACCCCTCTCCTGGCCAATTGCCCTCTTCCACAGGGCAGCAAAATCGTTCCACTAACCAGCCAGAGCAGTGCATGGAGTCTAGCTACACTATTGCATCTCTACACTGTTGCATCTCTACCAGGAGGCCTCTGGGTTGCAAGCAGCCACAGTGTGTCTGCAGCTTTAAACTGTACCTCTCATGAAGTCAGTCTCAACTCAGGAAGAAGAAACCACCTGTCACCTCCTTCTTTGTTGAAGTATCTCTCTTTGCAGTCTATGTGGGCTTCATTTCTTAATTCACAGCCTTCCTGGGTTTAGGGGACCCGTTTCCCTCCTCCCTGTCTTCCTCAAGTTGCTATATTCCAGTATCTGGACAGCAACTCTCAGAGAGGATCTTTCTCTGCTGCTTACTACTCTGCCGTTTTCCCAGAACTTCCATACCCGGCCCTTTGGTCTATTTTGAATTGATGTAGTTTTGTGTTTTTTTCATGGTTTCAGTGGATTTTATTTGAAACATATTATCAGACAGTTGAATAATGTATGCATCTTAATTAAATTTTAATTTTAATTCTGTTTTTTGTGTTTTGAGACAGGGTCTCATTATATAGCTCAGCTTGGTCTTGAACTCACTGTGTTACCCAGGCTGGCCTTGAACTCCAAGCACTTCTCCCGCCTCAGCCTTCCAAGTGCTTATGTTACAGTTGTGTGCCACCATTCTGGCTTAATTTTAAAATGATAAGCAAGTTGAAAAAATTTTAGCATAATGAATTAATTTTAAAAAGGTGTATCAAGGATAAATAATCATTAAAGGATTTTAGTGCTTAACAATGTGGAGACTACCTTACTAAGATTTATTTTAGGTAAGTTGGGTTGAATATTTCCGTCCTGACAATATGTGTGAACATGAGTGTGTGTGTGTTTGCATGTGTGTTTCCTTCTGTATGTGAGTGTGTTAGCACTAGGGTGTAACAGATGGACAGAGTGGGAACAAAGATAAAGACAGAATCAGTGAGGCAGAGGGAAACAAGTGGAGATACAGAGAAGTGAGAGAAAGAGAATGAGGCCTGGAGACAAAGCCAGAAAGAACAGTTTCTACTCGACAGACCTCAATAAGTATTGCTCTCCCTTGTCATATTGGTCTACACATTTTATTCTATACCTGTATCATAAGATGTTTTTGTAAGGTGATATACCAAATGGCATTTCTAGGGTTAGTGGCTTTTTTTTTTTTTTTTTTGAGACAGGGTCTTGCTATGTAGTTCAGGCTGGCCTCTAACTCTTGGCAATTCTCCTGCTTCAGCCTCTCTAGTGCTGAGATTATAGGCCTGCACCTCCGCACCTAGCAGGGTCTGAACTTCAGTAGATTGCTGCAAAGGGGCTGCTGTGCTGTGTTTAAAACCCAACCCAGAAGCAGGTTGTCTAAGATGGTTTAGTGTCAGGAATATGCATTACATGACAGGCAAAAATGTGGCCCTCTTTCCACCCTCATCTTATTTCCATCCTGACAGTATGTGTGAACGTGAGTGTGTGTGTGTTTGTGGGAAGGGCTCTCTGCACCGGATACCCATCAGGGCTCAAGGTGGAACATGCTGGTGGGGATGAAAAGGGGACAGCCTATCTGAGGCCAGCCGAGGCTCTTTTGATGCTGGAGTATTGCTCCAAAAATAGTTCACTTCGTTTATGAGTAAGGTAGCTAGTTAGGACAAGGGCCTGAGATAGTTAGATGAGCAGCCTTATTGATAAAAATTAAGAATAGACAGTGCAGTAGGACTTTGGACAAAGAATGAACTTCCTCAGGAGGTGAGCATTGATTACAGCTCACCCCTTATGAAAGGGAGGTACAGCCACTCTGTAATAAGTTTCTGAATTTGGAGGCAATTATAATGCAGATTAACCAGTTCCTTCTGAGATTTCAGTTTCCTATAAACCCTGCATTGTCAAAAGAACTGGGTTAAAAGCCCAAATCCCTTTTGGTCATTTTAAATCCATAAAGCCACCTGTGATAGGTGATCATTAAACAACTGAGTGAATTCCTGTGCGCTGTCTGTAATTAGCTTTAGGTCGGGCAGCCGTGTGGCCACTCGTTCCAGGGGGCATTCCACTTCTTATTTTCAGTAAAAACTCCTTTTTCCTATTACAGGATTTGGGGTATTGGAATTTCCTTCTGAAGTTGTTTTCTAGGATCTTTCTCTGCTCAGCAAAGAATTGGGCAAGATGAGCACAAATGTTAGCAAAGTTTTATTAAAGGTAGGAAAAGAAACAGGCTCTGCAGAGTGAGTTTGGGCCAAGTAAAAGCAGGAAAAGCAGTGTGCCTACAGTGTGAGGGTGAGCCGCCACGCAAGGAGAAACACGGTGCCCTGTTTTGTTTTGTTTTGAGATGTAGTCTTGATACTCATTTCAGGCTGGCATTGAACAAAGTGTGTAGTCCAGGCTGGGATTACAGGTCTGAGCCACCATCCCTGGCTTGATTTCTGTATGGGGAAGAGATAAGGATGTAGTTTCAATCTTCTACATATGGATGTTCAGTTTTCCCAGCACCATTTGTTAAAAATGGTGTCTTTTCTCCAGCGTATTTTAGATCCTTTGTCCAGAATCAGATGGATATAGTTGTGTAAATTTGTTGTATTAGTCAGCTTTTCTGTTGCCAAGTGTCTTGGTTACTTTTCTCTTGTTGCTGAGACAAAATACCTAACGCCCCAAATTAAGGAAGGAGAGGTTTATTTAGCTCACAATTTCTGGAGGTTTCAGTCCATACTTGGCTGACTGCAAGGCAGAGTGGCACATGGCACAGGGCAGCAGTTCATGGCCGAGGAAGACAGCAAAAGAGCACAAGGGGAGGAGTGGCAGCAATCAGCCTCTTTCCCTCCCTTACATTGTATGCAAACTACGCCCCCCCCCCCCCCCCCCCCGCGGGTGTGACACTCACACCATGAATCTGTCCTTAACCTCTAGAAGCCTGCCCCATGACTGCATGAGGCTTTGGGGGGGCATCCAGACACAAACCTAACACCAGGACATAATACATCATACTTATAACCTAAAAAAGAAAGAGATTTAATTTGGCTTATAATTTAGAAGACTCAGTTGATGATTGGCTGGCTCTAAGGGGAAACATCATGGTGGGAGAAAGCTGCTGAAGTGGCAGCCAGGAAACAGAGAAAGAGCTGGGAGGCTGCACAGCTTCCCCTCCCCAGTGACATGCCTCTTTCAGCCAGGCCCCGCCTCCTGACAGCACATTTCGTTATGGACTCCAGTGGATCAGTCCACTCATGAGTACAGTGTCCCCATGATCCAGTCAACCTTCTAAAGCCCCATCTCTGAATATGAGAGTTTAGGGGACATTTTGGATATAAGCCACAATAGTTCTCCATCTATTCTTTCTGGTCTGTGCATCATAATCTATTTTTTGTGCTGTTTTTGTTACTATGGTTTTGTAGCATAATTTAATATTATGCTAGCATAATTGGATATTAATGCTTCTAGACTGGCTCTTTTTTTGCCTTTTTGAGACAGGTCTTGCTGTACAGTTCAGGCTGGCTTTGAGCTCACTTTGTAGCCCAGGATGGTCTCAAACTTGCAAAGATCCTCCTGCCTTAGCCTCCCAGTTGCTGAGATTATAGGCGTGTACCACCACATCTGGCTAGACTGGATCTTTTTGCTAAGCATTGCTTTAGCTATTCTGGCTTTTTTGTATTTCCATATGAATTTTAGGATTTTTTTTTCTAGTTCTCTGATGAATGTTTTTGGAATTTTGATGGGAGTGCATTGAAACTGTAAATCACTTTTGTTAATACTGCCATATTAACAATGTAATTCTGCTGATTTGTGAAACATGGGAGTCTTCTGAGACGTCTTGCTAAATTACTACGTGGCCAGTCTGAGCTTAAATTTGGGATCCTCCTGCCTCATCTTCCCAAAGTATTGGAATTACAGCATGTGACACCATGCCTGGGTCATTCCTGATTTTATTTTATTTTATTTATTTATTTTTTAAATTTTATTTTAAAGACAAAAGAATGGAGACATATGAACCAGAAAAGCCATAAACAATACAGAAAATACAAAGTTATACAGAATATAGTAGGGAATTAGCACTGGATGTTGTATTACATAGTTATCTTCACATTAGTTAACACAAAAACATTAAAGGAAATACCAAATTATAGAGAAGATAGTAGGGA
>PVLD010025258.1:8116-24127 GCA_004027595.1 Dinomys branickii | reverse complement strand
TTTTTTTTTTTTTTTTTTTTTTTTGCGGTACTGGGGATCGAACTCAGGACCCTGCGCTTGCTAGGCAAGCGCTTATTCCACTGAGCTATATCCCCAGCCCCCATCGTCCTTTCTAAGCAAGTCCAAATATCTCCAGAAAGTCTCTCAGCTCCTTTACCTTCATCTTTAATCCCGCCTCTGTATTTTCTTATACAAATTATATCTTGACTTCCTGAAGCCATTTGAAGCCTTTGTTTCTTTTCTGTCTGGAAAATAACACACAGTGTGACCCTGGCCGTCATCTTGTTTTTCAACTGCGGATGTGATTCCGCCCAATAAATAGCAGTCAGTGGCGGCTGGTAGCAATTGAAATTACAGGGGAAGGGTGGAATGATGCGCGGACAAAGCTCAGATGTGGGTTTGTTGATATTTGTAGCAGGAGGTTAATTAGCATTAGCAGAAGTATCAGCAGTTGCTTGGACTTATTCAGAAGGTACTGGCTGCTCTCAGCAGTGTAGTACAGAGGAAAACAAGTCAAAATAGCTTTTGTTCCTCTTACAGAAAAACCGTTTACAAACACAAACATAAAGTAATTGGATTCTTTTCTGTTTGCTTTCTGTTTCCCCTTTCCTGCTAAGGGTTTGATTTAGCTGCGTTTTGTGCTTCTTCCAAGTCCTACGTGGTCTGAGCAGTAAGTTTGCTGTGACCTTCTTGCCTTTTTTCTTTTTTACGTTCTCTCTCTCTCCCTCCCTCTCTGCCCCCCTCCCGTCTCTGGTTGTTGTTGCTTTCCCCTTAAACAGCGACTTTAGATATAGACTATTTCATTTTCTTTTACACAGAGGTTGTATTTTGAGTGGTGTGTAAGTTGGAGATCATATAGACTTAAGAAACAGATCTATGCTTCAGGTGAGACTTTACCATGAAAATCTTTTGAGCTGCTGACTATCTCTCATCTTTGCAATGATCAGAATAACTTGCAGCCCATGTTTCAACCTTAAGTGAAGACAAGAAAAAGGTTATATTTGTTTCAACAAAGAGAAAATGGATTATTCTTTGAAAAAGCATCTCCTTCTGTTTGTAAGAGATCCTAGAGTCATTTGACAAACTATTCCAAATATGCTTGAAATAAATATCCAGTGTTTAGTAGTTGTAGGAATATTTAATAAAGAAGGATTCTCTTAATATTTGCTCATTTTTTGATGTTTTGTCAAGTTTACTGTAGTGATATATACAGAAGTACTAACAGTGAAAGGTCTACGTGAATTAAAGTGTCATTGACCTGATGGTGACGAGATTTGCGATTTGCTTTCACCATTGTTTATGCAGAAACATGAAAGGAGGAAAAGAATAGCACTATTTCCATGTTGACTTTCAGGATCAAAATAGAGTGAACATCTGTTCACAAGCTTTTTATTGTACGATTTTGGCAAATATGGCCATGCTTGTGTTTGTGTGGAAAAGACCTCCAACTCTGTATCTCTGTCATTTGGTGCAGTTTACAAAGAAAAACAAAATTTTCCCTAACTCTTCTCTTTGTGAACTAAGTTGTTTGCAAACAAAAGTTTTTGTGCACTGAGGTACCACTGTATACAGATATATAAGTCTATCGATTGTACAGACAAATGTTACTACATGAGATTCATAGATACGTGAATATTTTTAATAGCTATCACGATTCATTAGATAGACAAGTTGGAAATCCCTCAAAAAATAATTTACCTAACCCTGTTATATAAAAGATGAACCTGGAATCAGCAATTTACAGCTAAACTGGGGTTGGAGTCTAAACCCCAATCTCTCCTTTAGTAATATTCTGCCAAATGGGTCTTATCTTGGATAAGAATAAAGAAATCTTTGCTGCTAATTTATCTTCTGCCTTTTTTTGTAAAAAATTTTAAAATAAGCTCTATAGTTTATGTGCTGAATTATATATGTGCTAAAAATGAAGAAATTTTAGGACTCAAATTATTCAAACTTATGTATTTTTTTTTAAGGCTTTTTTGAGACATGGCTTAGCTCTGTAGTTCAGGCTGGACTTAAACTCATTACGTAGCTTAGGCTGGCCTCAAACTTGTGCTAAGCTTCCCGCCTTAGCCTCCTGAGTGCTAGGATTGCAGGCAGGTACCACCATGCAAACTTCAAATTTTATTTCACATTTCAAAATGTTGGATGAAGGAATGTGAAGGAAGAGAAGTTATCTTTTATGAATAACCTCTGTTATTGATTAAACAGATGACTTTGGTCTTGATGTAGTGTAGCTAACTATTCAAATCACTCAAGGAAAATGAAGAGAATGATGAGTATGTAATTTTATTTTGCTTGTCTTTAATGTTCTGAATAGGTATGTTTCAGTAATAGAAATTCAAAAATAAATAATAAATTTTAGATTGATCCTGCACGTTAGCTGTTCCTCTCAACACAACAATAGAAGTCAGTAGCACAACTATGTTAGCTGTCCTGTGGACACATATATGCATTTTCCCCTTCTTTTCTCTTTTCCCTCACCCCAGTTCTTTCCTTTTGAGCAGCTTCCTTCCCTTTCACAATGCCTATTGTACTTCCTAGATGTTATTCACTCTTTCAAGTTCTTATACTAGTGTGATAGTATGGTGTTCATACATGCAGGTCTGATTTATTTCACTTATGAGCATGGTCTCTACTTGTGTCCATTTTCCTATAAAAGCCTTGAGATTATCTTTCTTTATAACTGAGTAATATTCCATTATGTAAAAACACCACAACTTTTTTATGCGTTCCTCAGTGGATGGGCATTCGGGTTGCTTCCATGATTTAGCAATTATAAATTGTGCTGCTACAAACATGGGTGCACATATCACTGTATTATGATGTTTTCAGTTCTTCTAGGAAAATACCCAGAAGAGGAATAGTTGGATGTCTATATTTGTTTACCTGAGTATCCAATTTGAAGATATCAATATGTAATACAACAACCATTGCTAATTTCCTGCCACCTTGTCTGAGATTCTGTATTGCTTATATTGTTTTTGTGTTATTTTCTAAATATATATGTATTTCTTAAGATGTTTTTGTTCTTTTATCTTTAAAATAAAATTTTAAAAAATTTAAAAATGATAAATAATAAATTTTAAAACACCACAGTAGACTTTTGATCAGTGAACATCAGGAGCAGATTTTTGAGGTGTTTAAAACTAAATTTTGAGTTAGCACCTGAAATAAAAGATGATTCCAAGCTTGAAGAGGAGATAAAATGAAACTGTGTGTGAGAGAAGGCGAGAAAGTGAAAAGCAGACACTCAGATACCACTGTAAAGTATGCAGCGACCAAGCCACAATGGCTGGATCTGAGCGCTGAGGGCAAGAGTCCAAGTGAACTGATATAAACAAAGACTCGGACTCCGCTTTCAACTTTTATAACACGTTGATGTGTGTTAAACATGACTTACGATAATTTTCCAGAAGGAGAAAAACAAGCCATTACCAAATAATTTTCCCAAGGTCTCTCCACTAGAAAGCAGTTGACAGAGGCTGGTCTTGGCCTTGGCTGTGTCGAGATTAAGAATCTGAAATTCTCAGCCACCATGTTGCATCGTCTTCCCGCATCAGCTGCCTCACACACTTGGTACAGTCTCCAAGCCCAGCAGGCTGCGATTTGCAGCCAACTTGGGCTGACACAATGGCCAGTGGCCTGGCACACACAAGCAAGTGAAGCAAAGCAGCAAAGGACATACTCCTGCAGTTCCACCCTTTGAAACACGTTCATTAGGTGTGAAACTGTAGACACTTTTTTTTTTTTTTTTTTTGCGGTACTGGGGATCGAACTCAGGACCCTGCGCTTGCTAGGCAGGCTCTTATTCCACTGAGCTATATCCCCAGCCCACCTTAGACACTTTTAAGAGGCAATATTTTCTTCAAATTCCCTGAAATGTGTAGCAAGCTGATGTTGGGAAATGTGTTTTCTTTCTTTTAGTAGATTCTCTCTCATCATAATGCTGTCTTGCAAACATTTAGTACATGTGAAAGAAACATCCATACGAAAGTGTGTCAAGAATACTGAGGAAGAGGTTGAGGACAGCTGTGTATGTTGAAAGCATGAGAGTTCTAAAGCTCACGAAGGCTCATGAGTGTTCTGCAGGGATGAGCTGATCTCTTGTTGAGATGTGGAGACCCACACAAAAGCCTAGGCAGGTCCAGCTTCTCTCGTGAGTTAGCAGTAATAATATATAGTACGTATGTTTTTAGAATGGCAAATCTATTTCCTTCTAATCTTCATACTACAGTATTTTTTAGATAAAATTTACCCTATTCCCCAAGCCATATCATATCCTAATCTTTTCAGTATTCTACATGATAAGGTTTATAAGCCAAAAGGCAGAATACGTCTTTGCCATAAGATAAACAAACACCTTAACAATGTCCTAAACAAAATACCGTAGTAAGCCATAATCTTAGACATGTGGTTACCAGGTGCCATCCAACCCTCCCACAGTTTTACTGACTCACAATCAAACAACTTGGGCTTACAGTGGAGAAACTAGAACAAAGAGAACAGTGAATTTTCCTCATCTTAGGACAAATCTTAGCTATGCTTCGTACAGGGAAGCAGGAACTGCTGGAATGAACACCATTCCTGAGCAACACGTTTGGAAAAAAAATAGATGAATCAAGGTTTAATTTTTTAAATGTAGTTGCCTCATCTGCTAGTAAGATGTAGCCATATAATATGGTCATCATTATTTTCTCCAAAACAGCCCTTAGTGAGGAGACTCTCGCACGGCCACCATCTCTTGAAAGAGGGGGTGCTAGAGGAACACTTTTCCTTACAAAGAAACAGTAGCGAAAGGGAAATTGCCAATTCTATTCGTCTCTAAATTATGGAGTAAAAATAATTTGTTCAGAGTTCTCAAGACCTCTAGCTTTAGAAACTTGTATCTCAGACACTAATAACATCTGGTTATTAAATGGTTACCCAGTATAAGGTGTTATTAAGAGTTCTGTGTATATTTCATGTAATCTTGATATAATATACAGGAAAACATTATATCTACAAGTCATATGTAAAACACCAAGGCATATTATTACTAAAGAATTTGTACAAGATGTACAGAGCAGGAACTTGGTCTGGATGGTCAGAATGCAAATCCCAAGAATATTCTTTCATACAATTTTACCAAATAGAAAAGATTGTGATAAAAGATAAAATTTGACTTAGTAAGTTTAATATATATTTGGGGGAGTAGGTGAAGCTTTTTTGTTGAATTCCTTTTACTTTTTTGATTAGGAGAAAGAAAACATTTGGAATATGTAGTAAGATGCAACTCTGTTTAATACTTGGGTATCTTATTCCAAGCCTGCATCCTTTCTGCCCTGAAGCTTTGGCAGTTGTTAACTGAGAGGGAAGTGAGCTTCTTTCTCTCCCATATTCCAAGGGGGTCATTGTGTACGCACAAGTTAGCAGATAATAATCACTGTGGGACAAACAGTTTGCAGTACGAAAAGTTGCTGGTGAAGGGAAGATTGCTAAGAACATGCGACATGTTACAGCTGAGCCTTCCTATGCAGTGGTCCGTGCATCACTGATCTTCTCCTCCTGGTAAGAATGAAAGCGCTGATGTTTTGAGGCATTTGTTTTACACTAAGACAGGAGATGTAAGTTCTGGAAAGGCATTAAGAGGTAATGGTCTATTTGCTGTGTTTCTGAAGTTTCAAGCACTTGTTAACCATGTTTACCATCTCTTAAAATTTAATCTCAAAATACTACTGCCTCCAGGTATTTATCCTTTGTTTAATTAATTTCCTTTGATATGCATATTTTAGCACATGGTGTTCAATTGAATTTTGTAAAATCTTTAATAAAGACAACTCAAGTTAAAATATAGTTGGATTTTAAGTATTGAGTATTGAAGACAATACATAATTAATCAAAAATGACTGGAATACTTTCTATGTTCACCATAGTAGCCTAGGAACTTTGAGGTTTGCAAGAGACTATGGGGTTTACCTCCTTCAGAGAAGAATTCTAATAATCTCATTTTCCTACTTGTCTCACAAAACAACAGAGCATATACCCTGTTGCAGAGGTCCTGAGGGCTTCAGGGATGGGCAGTCACTCCCTCCCTGAGCAAGCCTGTACTATTATGTACTTGCTCTGAGTCAGGGCCAAGATGTTTAATGTTGGAGGGTACAAGGCAGCTGGCATGAGAGCAAACAGAGATGACTTCTGAATGTCACACAGAGCTTTTTCCACAAGTGGCTGCAACCTAAATTTGAATCTGTGACCTATTACGAATTAGCTGTGTGACCTTGAAAAGGCAAAATTTCTTCAATTTTCAGCCCCACCTTGGTAGCATGACAATTGTTCACAGGATTGTGGTGAAGATTAAATAACAATGTATGTTAAATACCTATCACTTGGCAAATGTTTAATAAATGTTAGTTCTCTGTTGTTTTCTTCAGACACATTCAAAGACAGAAAACACATAAGGAAGCATAAGTTAGTTATGGAAGTACAAGGTGATTAAACCTTCTGGACAATGAGCCCTCTCTGAATACTCAGACTTGTAAGACAGACTGTCTCAGGTCTGGCTTCCCTCTTTCTCAACCTCATCTGTTTAACATATGTTATGCCATGTACATCAGGTCCATAAAAACATAAAACATTCTGTTAACTCCTTGGTTATTTTATATTATTAGATATTATATATTATAGAGCACATGCCAATCCATCTAATCACCAGATCTTTTCCACCATTTTTTGTCTTTGAGACAGGGTCTCGCTATGCAGTTCAGGCTGGCTTTGTAACTTGCTCTGTAGCCCAGGCTGGCCTTGAACACACAGTGATCCTCCTGCCTCCATCTCCAAAGTCCTGGGATTACAGGCATGAGCTATCACACTTGGCTACTCTTTCCTTGAATTAACAACTTTTTCCTTTTCAAAACAGATTAATAAATTAGGTGTGGTGGTGCACACCTGTAATCCTAGCATTCTAGAGCCTGAGACAGGAGGGTCACTGTGAGTCTGAGGCCAGCTTGCGGTACTAAGTGAGCTCAAGGCCAACCTGAACTGCACAACGAAACCCTGTCTCATAAAGACAAAAAAAAAAAAAGAATTATATTCATTATTATACAACTGTATGCAAGTTTCTTATCCTTAGTTTTCGTAGCAGCAAATGACTAGTATAGTAATTATACTTATTTTATAAAAGTGGAAATGAGAATCTTAAGAGAAAAGTACTATGTCCAAAGTCACATTTCTACTATAGAACAGTGAAGTTAAATTTATCTGACTGAAATGACTATACTCCTTTGAAGAAGAAAATAATTATAGTCATCAAGATTCTAAGCAAATTCACCAGGAAATAAAAGGCAGAGGCCCTTGCTTCTTTCCGATGCTCTTAAAATGGTGTTGCTTAGCTGATAGCCTCCTAAATTGGCTTCTCCTATGGGAACAGTTATGCACTAATCACCTATAATGGCTGCAAGAAAATGCTGAAACTGGACTCTAAAATCTGTAACTCCTAAAAAAATGACAAATAACCATAATTAAAATATCTTTTTTGTTTTTGCAGAATGCATAAAAATATACAGAATATATAAAGGCTAAGTTTTATGTATAAGAACAATATATATTGATATATAATATATATCAATATATTTGATTCAAAATTGCTATATAGAGCAAAGCTGTACCACTTTGGCCCTAGTAGAGAGATAATGCTGCCTAAAATTTTCTAAAAGTTGCACAAATTTGGTCAGATCAATCGTCTCTTTGCAAATTTTCCTAGTTTCTACTGCCAGAATGAGTTACAGGCATAAGAAAGAACAGACTCATTTTCTCCAGCTGTTTCTCCCCTTGAACACTTCAGTGACCAGACGTTTGGGGGGTTTGCTCTAAACTCTGAAAATGCAATCAGCATGACAGGTGACCCTGCAGCAGCTCTTGCAGGGGATCCCAGCTTGGTGTCCTCTAATTCAGTTCAATTCTACCACTGTCCACCCACGGACAGTGTGGACTTCCCAGATCTTACAGTAGTGGACTCAACCCCTCGTGTCCAGGACCAATCCCAGAACCCAGACTGTTTGACCTGCACTTCTGATCTATTAGTCTATCTCCCTTGCCCTCCACATGTGATATTTCATCGTCCAATCACAGCCTTGTACATTTATTTTAAACTCTGTCCATGCTATTAAATTTAGTGCTATTTTTATTTCTATTGCTTTTCCCATAAAATATTAGAGTACTTTAAATAAGGCACTATGTTAATGGAACATGACAAAAATATCTTGGAAAGGTTCTTTAGGTGTTGACTTTTGAGTGTAACATAGTTTAACATCTATAAAGAATGCACAGTAAGGCAACACAGAAACTGACCCTACTGTACTAACCTAACTTCATGTCATGTCTAAACAGTGCATTAATTGTCAGGTAACTGAGCTCTGGACTTAGCCACTTGATACAGTTTTCAAAAATTCTTAACAGTTGAATAAGTTTTCTATAGAAATCCTTCAACAGAACCTAGTAGATGAAGTAGCTGAAGTGAAGCTAAAAGAGGAAAGATGATGGCCAGGAAGCCTCCAAAGAAGTTTATTTCTCTACTCTGCTTTCAAAGACCCCTTTTCTACCACACTTGATCTTAGCCAAAAGGCCGAGAAGCGATCCCTTTTCTACCTAAAGAAGCTCTGGAGCAACTCTATTCAATAGCTTTAAATCAGAGAAAGAGGTGATCTTTAAATGTTCTTTCAGTTTTAACATTTTGTGTTAAACTCTTGTGACTACATTAAGCACAAAACTGGAACTTTTGTTATGTTTACTACTGTTTTGTTTCTGGGGTAAGTGTGTGAGCATTTCCTAGGAGAAAGGAAACTCCTGTTATCAGAAAGGACCCTATCAATTCATTGCCTACAGTCTATGGACTTGGATTGGCAGATAGAATCCGTTATCTGTGATTTCCATTACAGTAAAATGGTCTAAATTTCCAGCTCTTATTTTGTGTATGTAAATATTTGAGAGAAAATTCAAATGCGGAATTCATTCTGATCATTTCTTTCTCTGATGGAAGCAGAGAGCATAAAGGTGAATGTTCATTTCTTTAAATTGGTGACAACTGATGTAAAATTTAAGATCCCTTTGAAATAGAGAAAATGTTCAATCTCTAGACCATCTGCAGCAAATTTACAGCAAACATTTCTGCATTCCTGGAAACAGCTTTATGACTCAACCTAGGAATTTCTCCAAAGATACAATTACGTGATGCAAAACAGGTAATTTTCACCCCAATCTCATGTCTTCATCCCAGGTCTTAGTTAATGCTGTCTTGATGGTTGCTGTTTGATGAATCAGCTTTCCTGTTAACTAGAGGTGCAGGGCCATCATCTAATGAAAACACTCTGTATTTTATGACTCCCTGGGCTGCAGTTCTGCATATTAAAATGGAATTCCAATCTCACTGTTAGAAATAAAATTAAGCCTAGCATCTGTGGTTTGTACAGAACTGAGAAAAATGCTGCTCATTTCATCTTAACAATATTTTTCACGTTAGACAGTATAAAAAAGGGGCAATGGATATAATTTAAATGCTTATAAATTACAAATAAATTGGTAGAAATCAACATAATAGTTCAGTGCATAGGTTAGTTCATTATACGTACAATTTTGACTGCTAAAAGTTTTCTCTTCTAGTTAAAAGTTTGCCAAAATAGTCACAAATAAAGGTTCCTGGCTGTTCCTCACACATCAGTGGTAGAAGATCACTGTTGTTCTTATTACTGGGAAATGGAGCCTCTTTGATCACGCTCTGAAAGTTTCTTCGATATCTAGAAATAACGTAACATTCATATTTAAGAAGGCGGAGAAATCATTTCATAGCCCAGAGTAAAAGTCAAGGCAACAGATTCATAAAAGAATTGCACCCTTTTCAGTTAGATTGTTTCTACCAATTCTTTTCACACAAAAACAAACTACGATCACATGCAGACAGAACACAGTTCTCCTTGATTAAGGAATGATAAACCGATGAAGCATTACGAAGTATGCTTAGTGGTTACCCGCACTGAGTTTCCACTTTGGCCTGTCACACCCTGAATCACATAAACACGGGCATGTATTTCAGTCTACTTTAATTATGCAAGAGCTTTTAATGCTTTACATCAGTCAAGTTTTCTTTCAAGAGAGTATAACAAGTAAAGTAAATGTAATAACAGCATTTTATTAAATATGCAGCATCTCAAGAGCTGTGCTGACCCTGTGAGGAGCCTTTGTCTTGCTGGAGCTCCCGAGCAACCCCACAAGCATGTTGCCTACAACTTCCTCTTTACAAATGTAACTGAAACTCAGATTATCTAAGTGATTTATGCCAGATCAGAAATCTGTTAAATTTGGAAGAAGTATTTAAACTAATACTTTGCAATTATAGAATTTGTGCTTATAAATTTTATTCAGATGCTTCATATCGCTAACCATGCAGGTATATATAGGGCTTGTTATATAGCTATGACTATTTAGATCTATACAGTTGAGGGTCTGTTAAAAGAAAAATACTTTGAACTCAAGTAGGAAAGAACAGGACAGTATTTCATGTTTGGTCTAATTTTACTTCTCTTCTTATTCTTGTTTATTTTTCCTCATCCTTCTCTTCATTTTCTTATGATTTCTTTGTTTTCTATTTTTCTAGTCAATGGAGACTTCAATAAATTTACTTAACAAATGCACTTCACATGTATTATTTAGTCACTAAAAATTCTATGCAATGAGGACCATTAATATTCCATTTTATAGAAGAGGAAACTGAACTTTGAAATGGTGAGTGATGTCCTCATATAGAACCACACACAAAAGATGATTAGACCACTTAAAATGGATACAATTAGTGAATAAAGGATAAATATCATATCAGGAAGAAAAACTTCAAGAAGTTTTACATTTAACTCAAATCATCTCTCTTACAAATCAAAAAGTACATCTAAGAGGCCTCCAAACACTTCAGCACCAAAGCTCTACTTCCGACCCAGAGCCCACATCACTGGGTTCTAGATTTTATCAGGAGGTTTAAATCGCTTAGTCTATTACATTTTTTTCCTCTGAAAAAATAATTTTAATCAGATACTTTTAGATGCAGCACTCAACATGAAATGTGCCTACCAGCTACAGGCCACTAGAGCTTTCCGATCATCTGTCACCCTAGATTCTTCTTGTTTTGTACTCTTACAACATGAGCGGAACTCCTCCATCATCTCCAGGTCTATGGGGCTCTGGGGCATTTTAATTTCTCTTAGTTACTTTTATTTTTTAAAAGCCAGACAATTGAAACGCTTATTTACTGAAAGTCCTATGTTTCATTTTTTTTTGCATGAGTATACTTCAGTAAAAAATCGTTTTTAATGTTTTTTATTATCTTTAAAATAATTTTTTAAAAAATTACTATTTCTTACTTAAATATCTTGAAAGCCAAACACCATATCAGTTTTTCACAATAAACTGATAAAAGACCACATACACCATACAGTAAGTTGAGTTCATATTTGTTATGGTTTAGAGCCTAACTGTCTCCCCAAATTCTCTTGTATTAGGTGAGGGAATGGGTCACGAGGTGCTTTCCTTATCAACGGATTAATGCACTGACGAGCTCGTGGGTGACTGTGCTGCTAGGAGTCGGGGTCCAGTTGCCAAGTCACAGGGCACAGGACCTTAGATTTTATTCTCTCCTTCAGAGCTCCTCCTCTCCCCTCTGAACTTCCAATACATTGTGTGGAAGGGTTTCTGCTGCAGGGCCCTCAGCCATGTGTCTGCACCTTAGAATCAGCTGACTATGTTCAGAAGCCACTGAAATTGTGAGTCACAATAAAGATATCTATGTTTAAACTCCCCCAGATGTTTTGTCCCAGCAACGAGAAAGCGGGTTCATGCAGTAGTTCTATTGATAATATGTTCATTCTTAAATAGATAGAAGAGATTTATTCTCGTAATTTAAAGTAGGCAAAACAGTTATCTATTCCCTCTAGAAATGCATTGATAGTAAAGTGAGAAATGAGTGACTTTGGCAAGGTTCTTGAGCAAGGTTTGTAGGTAGAAAAGTTGCAGTCTTGACTGATTTTTTTTGGTAAATAGGAGGGCTTAATGGTTGCATTTAACGTGTGTCTCTAAGAATGAAATAATTCTTGTACATGGAAAGTCTCAGCTAGCCTTTCCACAGATTGGGAAATATGCGCTCAGGAAGGCTAGTTTAGGTATCAATAATTATATAATAGACTACTAATTTTCAAAGCCAAGATCTTTGTATGCAATATAGTGTACATTCCAAAATCTTGTACGAATAGTTAATGTTAACATCTCTCTACATAATGGAGAAAATGAGAACTGTTATTCTAGTATATTAAGAGGAAAGACATCAAAGCTAATCATTTAAGTAACTTTCATGTATTTATCAATATTCCATATAAACTAGATTCACCTGTTAAAGACAGCCAATCCAGTAAGTTTATAAAGCATTTAGGAAAATGTTCACATAATAATTTAAACCCTAATGTGGCTCTACTCTGATATGCAATGGTGTAAAATAATAACAATCCTTAGTCTGTATCTGCTTAAATTCTAGAAGAAAAAATATGGATTGAGTATTTACAGATTAATTCAATGTTAGGCAGTACATCTTCTTTTTAGTGCAGAAAAAAAATTAGGTAGTGTTTGTGTATAGTATTTATAGGGGGAGATAGATACAAGGAATGGCTCTAAAGAATGTAGGAAAGCAAAAATAAGACCATATGTGTAAGTATGGGAATAGGGTTTAATTTTAGATAACAATGATGACTGGGAAAATAATATGGTACAATACCACAGTCCCTAATACTCAGATTTAAAATAGTATCTAGGATTCCACTGGGAAACTATGATTCAAAAGGCCCTGGCCAAACAATAGCCCGAACAAATCAATCATCCAACCTGTGGTGTGTGGGGCAAAGTAGGATGCGGAAAGCAGGGCTGGGCCAGGCTCCCAAGTGCTCAGAGCCATCCTTGCTTTTATCTGGTCTTCTTTAATATCTTTGATTTTAAGCATCATTTCTTTCTGTGCCTGGGAGATTATTTTCTCCATAGCCTTTCCCACTTGTTTTGTTCACTTCTGCCGCTATCCTTTCGGAAATTCCAGTGTTTGATTTCCAATTTCATTCATCTCTTTGAGTTTTAGGCTTTTCCTGGGTAGGCGGGGGTCTGGAGTTGCCTTTTGCTTCTGTGTCTTATCATTTTCTGTTTTCTCTTTTTAAATTTTGTTTTCTATGTTGATACTTCCTCCTTTCTATGTTGATACTTCTTATGATACATAGCTTTATCACGAGTATTTCTGTTTGCCTAGAAGGTGTCTGCTCTTCAGGGTTGTCTTCTAGATGTAGGGGATTTCTTATAGCTCTCCCAAGGCTCTAGCTTCCCAGCATGTAAAGGATGCAAGATTACTATTTGGCTAAGGTTCTAATCCTTTGATACGGGGCTGTGCTAGTGATTATGACCACACACAGTCACAGTAGTATCATACAGGGGAGAAAAATTTTTTATAACATGTATGATATCTTGGCTAAAGTAGTAGTTGGTAATAACAATAGTTTCAAATGCAGCTTAACTACTGATAAACTGTGATAACCATCTGACCATGGGAGTAAACTCTCAAATTATGTAACAAAATCAAACATGTTATGCACTTGTATGCGGTGATTTTCCCCTTAGTGAGGTGATTTTACCCTTACGTCAGGAGCAGGGGCATTAAGATTGGTAGGGGATGGGCTAAAGTGAGGAGTGAGGTCACATATAGGAGAGTCAGGGCTGGAAATTGAAGGCTGATCACCCAAGTTTAGAGAAACCAGAGGATACAGGAGGAAAAGAATAGAACAGAACACGAAGGAGCGGTCAGAAAGGGCAGAGACAGCATTCACTCACTTTAAAGCTTGAATTCAAGAAGTAGTTAAGGAGAGAAAGCGAGTCTATAGAAGAGAAGGAGAAAAAGGTGAGAAACTGAACACCGAAAAAAGGAAGGAAAAGAGAAAGAGGATGAAAGTGAACCAAGGAAAACAAGAAAGAAAAAGCAGGTGAGAGACAGAGAAGAGAGAAAAGCAGGAAAAACAAAAATTAAAAAACTCAAATACGGAAGAATGCAAGATAATATGCAACCAGACAGGAGAGGGAGAGCCAATCAGACAAACAGGGGAGAATGACAGTAGGAAAATCCCTCTGACACAGCTCTGTGACAGTGTCCATATTTAATCCCAGAAATGTGTTGGGTATGGAGCTGATCTTGGCTTCTGGAGTGGGGCCTGGGACTGGACTTCGCTGGTGGAGTTCTCCTGGCTGCGGCTCTCCAGTGGCATGTGTGTGCCCAGACACCTGGGACCCAGCTGTTGTGGTCTTGGGGTTCCTATCTGTCTACTCGACGAAGGTGTGTTTCCTTATACTCCTCTCAAAGACCCCGCTGTCCTCGAGACAATGGGGGAAGCACCGAGCTCACAGGCTCCTCCAGTCTCAGAGAGAATGGCGGGATTGCCAGGCGCAGACTCACTCTGCTCGCAGGTCCCACCATCTCACAGAGGGAATCTAGAAGAATTTCTTGACATATAAACATATATACAAAACTACCAAATACATATAAATATCATTGTGTTATTATCAGGGTAAGAGTCTCTTAGAAATATGGAAGAAAAAGAACTTAAGACATGATTTAAACAAAATTATAGGACTAGCAACAATGTCTAACATAATTTTCAGTAGACACAGATGATAAGTTAACCTAAAACTTACATTTTTGTGAGACTAAGAGAAATTATTTTATGCAAGAAAGATTTTTAAAAATGTGACTTCATTTTTTTCTCCTCATAACCTGATGATGAATACTCTGATTTTTAAAAGAATCACAAAATCTTCATGGAAATTATTGTCAGATCAAACACAGGACAAAATAACAAAGCATGAATCAATGGAATCATATAAATCTCTAGCAGATGTTGGATTTGTGACTGATAAACCACTGGAATATCAAATAGACAAATGTTAAGTAGATGAAAAGGTTATCACTTTTTTGTTGTTTCTTTTCCCCATAAAATTATTAAAAACTACATGGCAAGTCATAGAACTTTCTATTCTATGATTCAAACCTAGTTAATTTTGCTTAGAATGTGGCTATCAAGGCCACAGGAATAGCAAAAACTACTGAGAGCAGCACAGACTCAGAGTACTGGGAGCGTCTGCAATGTCTATGGATAGGCACAAGTCGGAGGTTACAGGCATACTTTTTTTTTTTAATCTTTTTTTTATTTAAAAAAAATACAAGTACAAAAACATATTGACAGACACCAATTAGCATAAAAATAGTACAATCACAACTAATCTATAGACAAGGTGATATGATCTCAACAGTGGTTATTGCTTTATCCATTGATATCTTCGAACTGTAAATATATAAGCCCATATACAGACAAGCAAATTTAGTCAGACAATTAATCCTCTCAACAACAGAAAAAACACAAAAACCAAAAATCCAAAGGCAAAAAACAAAACAGGCAAACATCAACAACAGCAACAGCAACAACAACAACAACAAAAAAAACACCAATAGTTGCTCCTTTACATATTGATATCTTCGAAGTGTGTGTTCAGGATAATACATACAGACATACAAGATTGATCAAATAACCCATCATCGATTATTGCTTAGCATTAAGTGATATAATACAATAGTAGAACCATATTAGCCCTCCTGCATATATGCATATTCATATATACACACATACATTTTTGTCTTTTTCTTTTCTACTTTCCTTCATCCCATCTGTTCTTTGTTTTAGAACAGATTTCCTTCATGTCTCTTAGTTTATATTCCCACACTCGGGTTCTTACACCAGTGATACAATACGTTGCCTGCACATGTATCGCTGATTTATTTCACTTATGAGTATGGACTCCAGTTTTGTCCACTTGCCTACAAAGTCCCCAAAACTGTCTTTCTTTATAGCTGAATAATATTCCATTATATAAAAATGCCACAATTTTTTAATCCAGTCTTTTGTGGATGGGCACTTGGGT
>PVLD010025257.1:0-24029 GCA_004027595.1 Dinomys branickii | reverse complement strand
GATGAGGGAGGAGAAAAACTGAATGATCAAATGGGCCATCATCTGTGTAACTGAGTAACAAAGGTGAAGGTAACATTATGTAGGACAGCATCCAGAGCTAATTCCCTTCTATGTTCTCTATAATTCTGTATTTCCTCAATCGTTTTTGTATTAACAGAAGTGAAGATAACTTTATATTATACAGCATCCAGTGCAAATTTCCTACTATCTTCTCTATAATTTGGTATTTCCTTTAATGTTTTGTGTTAACTAATGTGAAGATAACTATGTAATACAACATCCAGTGCTAATTCCCTACTATATTCTGTATAACTTTGTATTTTCTGTATTGTTTATGGCTTATATATGGTTCATATGTCTGGTTCATATGTCTCCATTCTTTTGTCTTTAAAATAAAATTTAAAAAATTAAATAAATAAAAGTGAGAAAAGGAAAAAATGGAAAAAAAGTTTTTGTAAATGGGGAGGAGAAGAAGGGTTGAAGGGAGGGTGGGGGAATCAGGAAAAAAAGAAACTAGTTATGTTACATACAGGTACAAATTTTCTATGATGAATGTGATCATTATGTATATCTAAAATGTACCAGAAAAATCTGGAGACAAAATGAAACAAAACAAAGTATCAGTGTCCTTCTGAGTTGAAACTTTTTAAACATTTGTAAATCTACCCTTGAATCCAGACTGGCTTTCTACCATTCTATTACGACAAAAAACTAAGCAAATTCCTAGAAAGCTTTTCCAATTCCATCCAAAAAAGATACCTTAAAAGAGGCAATTTATATTTCTTTTTGAGTCATAGGTCCAGCTACATAGTTCAGGGTGGCCTTGAACTCACTATATAGCCAAGGCTGGCTTCAAACTTGGGAGATCCTCCTGCTTCAGCGTTCTAAGTGCTGGGCAATTTATATCTTGTCTCAGTATTTTCCTTTCTTTCACAGCTTTTGATAGCTTCATATTTACTTTTACAGTATGTAGGGAAAGATAAAAACAATCATGTTTTTCTTTCCCTGATACATTTCTGTCAAATAAATAGTATATTTTCCCACTGCAGTATTTTACAGAACACTTTTATTTTGTTTTTTGTTTTGTTTGTTGTTCAGTGGTACAGGGCATTAAATCCATGGCCTTTACACTGAAGTACACCCTCAGCCCTTTTTCTATTTTTTAAATATTGAAAGAGTCTTGCCAAGTTAACCAGGTAGGATTTCAACTTGTGATCCTCCTTCAGCCTGTTAGTGCCAGGATTATAGGCAAACAGAACAGCCCTTAGCAAATGCAGTACTTTTTTAACCTTTCTGGAGTCTGGGAACTTTTTCAGACTCATAAAAACTATGGGACAGTCTCAGAATTTAAAAAAGTGCACACATGCGTGTGCGCACTAAAGCACGTGCGCGCACGCGCGTGCGCACACACACACACACACACACACACACACACACACACACACACATGCTCTGTATGTTGGGAATTCCTGGGACTTGAGAAGCCTGGCTGTAGCCTCCAACCACTGACTGAGTTTGGCGGACAAGAAAGGACATCTCAGGAGACAGCAGGGAGTTCTACACCCAGTAAAGCTCATCCCTCAGAGAGAAATAAGGATTCAAAACTAGCTGAATGGGCAACCTTTCATGTCCGTATTTACCTTGTCACTCTCAACTTCTATTCTTAATTCTGCCACCACATTCTCTTGAAAACATATTTTCTGTCCCTTTGGATCCAACTGGTGGCTTTTATCTCCTAGACAATGGCTCTTTCTATGTGCTGGGTTTTTTCTCCCTGGTATACAAGAGTTTTATTGATCTCATCATTAAATCTGTTGCTTTTCACCCAAATTGTATCAGAATGCTTTTTTGATACAGAAAACTGCTGCACACCATCTGTATCTCATTAATAATAAGAACCTCCTTCTAAATGCTACTGTAAGTTCACAAAAGCAATTACACGTTGGCTGCCCCAATGTTTTTATTTGGTCTTGTTTCCATTTTTATTTCTGCACATTTTCTTAAGACTCCTAGACTGACTTCTGTGGCCTATCATGATGCAAATGCTTTAGGAAATTGTGGGGACCTCATCAGTTCAGGTTTAAAAAGTACTTCCAGTAACTGACTTGAGTTTGTGCCTAGATACTGAGCAGTTTCTAAATCTCTACTTCATGCTTCTCAGTGCTGTGCCTTTCACGAAACTAGCAGCCCGGGTACTGCCTCAAATGTCTCTAGGGTGCATTAAAGGGGTATTTCAAAGTGTCTGGTCTGACTTTTTTCTTGGCTAAGTGTTTCTGACATGGAGTATTTTAGCTCAGTGACTTTTTGGATCAACTTATCACCAATACAATAGTAAACATACTGCCGAAAGTAAGTATATAACTTTATCCTCTATCTTTGAAACACCCTAGACCTAAAGCAGGTCTCTCTTATAAGCACTCTAATAAGCATTCAGCATTCAGATCCTGATTTCTAAATACCTACCTGTCTCCACTAAAAGAAATCAAGGCTCCTTGAACTTCAGGATTGGATCTGCAAAACTCTGAGTGGAGCCTAGAACTTCTTGAGTGGTAGACAGTAAGGAAGCGTTAAAAAGAGCGAGGAAAAGAATGAAGTTATATCATGTACAATTCTCTATAATGAATATGATCATTATATATGCCTAAAATGCCTAAAACCAATTTAAAAAATCATTAGAAAACTGTGAGGTATGAAGGAACACAGGAAGGAAGGGATTCCTAATGGCCAAATTTGGGACAATCTGAGTAACAAAAATGATTGTAATAGACAGAATCAGGTGTGGTAGTGAACCCCTGTAATTCCAGCACTCTGGGAGAATGTGGCAGGAGGACGGATCTCAAGTGCTACAATTTCTATCTAGATGTGCCAGAGGCCTCGTGCACTCATAGGTAAGGCTTTAGGAACATGACTAAATTAGGGACTTGCTGCTAGGAATGAAGTCTGGACAGAAGATGGCTCACTGGGTATGTGACCTGAAAAAGGTGTCTCTCCCCCTCCCCTTCTTTTCCCTCTCCGCTTCCTGGCTGCCATTATGTGAGGAGCTTTCCTCCTTAGGAGGCCCCTCCCCCACACTGCTTCTGTCCTGGAGCCAGCTGACATGGACTGAAACCTCTACAACTGTAAGCCAAAATATAGCTCTCTTTTCATTTGTTGGTGTTGGTTATCAAATCTCAGCAATGAGCAAGTGACTAAGACACCACAGTGTAGCCCAGCCTGGGCAATTCATAGAAGATAACACAATCTATAAATCCATACTGCACAAATAAACAAATGGAGAAGGGGCTCCATCTTTTCCTTTCAGTAAAATGCCATTAACTTTAGAAAAGAAAACACCATTAGATAAACATGATAGCAAGCAAAAATCATAAGTAGGTGATAAAACTGGACGGCAAAATATGATTTTTTTAAAAATGGGATATTTAAATATTCACAAAATATTAGACTGTGTGATACTTATTCATTACAAAGGGAAAACAGTAATTCACAGTGAAGAAACCAACCAGTCACAGGACAGACTGACATCCTTGGGCTCCTGGACAGCATGCACTGAGAAATACATGGTTGCTCTGGCCTTCTTTATTAAAAAAAAGCATCACTTGAATGAAACCATGAAAAGTCAGAAAAATTCACGCTGCAGTACTTTCTAACTAATGCTCCTCTGCTCTTCAAGTGTCACAGTGATAAATGTCAAAGTAAAAGAATTGTTCCAGATTAAAGGAAATACATCACAACACGAAAGATGTGACAATTTCATGTAATATGAAATCTTATTTCTAGAAAAAGCAACAACAAAATACAAAAACAAATCACAATTAAAATTTGTTTGTTTTTGTTTTTATTTTTGAGACAGGGTCTCCCTGTGCATGCAGTAAAGGCTGGCCTTGAGCTCACTTTATAGCCCAGGCTGGTCTCAAATTTGCAACAATCCTCCTGCCTCAACCTCTTGAGTGCTGGGATTAAAGGGATGAGCCACCACACCCGGCTTGACAACAATGGAGTATTACTCAGCTATAAAGAAAGATAAACTCGAGGCTTTTATAGGTAAATGGATGACTAAAGTTCATACTCATAAGTGAAATAAATCAGACCCACGTGTGTAAACATCATACTGTCTCCCTAGTATAAGAAACTGAAAGAGTAAATAAAATCCAAAAGGTACAATAGCCGGGGATATAGTTCAGCGGCATAAGCGCCTGCTTGGCAACCACAAGGTCTAGAGTTCGATTCTGGGTACAAAAAAAAAAAAAGGTAGAATGGATATTGTAAAAGGAAAGAAACTGCTGAAAAGGAAAGAATAACTGGGATGAGGGAATGCAGAAAAGAAAGAAAGGGGGAAAAAATATATATATATTCACACACACAAAGACAGGTAATTGTACTAATTTCTATTAGTTTATTGAAAGGAACAGTTAATGCTTAATTTTTTGATTAATTTTTCACACCTATAGCTGGTAATTTCAACAACTGCTTTGAAAATAACAATATGCAATATAACAACCATTGTTTTTTGCCTTTTTTGGTACCAGGAATCAAACTCAAGACCTTGCGCTTGCCAGGCAGGCGCTTATGCTGCTGAGCTATATCCCTGGCCCAACAACCATTGTTAATTTCCTAAAAGAAAATTTTTTTAGATTCTTTGTGCCTTGAATTTTGAGGTTTTCTTTTAAAGTAATTTTATTAACAAATTATAATCAGTCAAATAAATGTTCAACTTTAGCATGTAAGTGGCATTCCTGATTTCCAAATCCTAACATGATCATCAAAAGCAGGAACTGTCCCTAAGCTCACAATTATAGAAATATTAACATTTTCATTTGAAAGTACTCACAAATGATGTAAGCTTACATGTGTCAAGTTGATTGGACTGGGTGCTGCCAAGGGCATTAGTAAAGTAGTTCTGGGTGGGTCATGGAGATGTGATCTTATATATTGTATCTGGTGCCTCACACCATCATCTCTGGCACTGTTCACCTGCTCTGCTTCCCGGTCACCACGAAATAAGCATCTTTATTCCATTATGTCCTTCTGCCACGATGCTCCTGCTTCCACGACAGCCATCCATGGAGTGAACTCCTGAAACCAGGAGTCAAATAAACTTGTCCTTTAGATTGTGGGTGTCTGGTATTGTGCCTCAGTAACAGGAAAACTACTAGTCATGATTTAAGGGATACAGGACAACATTCTAGTGCCTAACTTCAACTTGTAAAATATAAAAGAAAAAATGGATTTTTGTGATGATTGCCTGAAGGAAAAGAATATAGAACACATAAATACGGTACTATTGCTAGTTGACCGAGATTTGCTTCTGGAAAGCTCTTCCATGCCCTATAGGAGTTTTTCATGCTGGCTTTTATTGTTCTTTAGAGAAGTTTTCAGAAAAGCATATTTGATTTCTCTTTTGTCAACACCTGCCTTGCCTATGGCCCAGACTAATAACATTCATTGCTACTTCTAAGTGCTGAAAATTTTGCTCTTCAAATGGTCATGCTCTGAACCAACCTTAAGTAGTTTGACTACTTTTAAATGAGAACCCCATGAAAAATCTGACACCTTTTATGAAGACTAAGTTGCCCATGTCACCTCTCTGTGTCCTGTGACTCCAAACCAAAGTCCCAAGCAATTTACTTTGCTGCTGTCTCCAGCCTTACTCTTTTTCTTCCTAGGATAGATGAACAATTTCATTTATTGGAAATGAAAGCTTTACATCATTATTCTTGATGAGGATTCTCATGTACCCAGAGTTCATAAGGGAAGTTTTAAAGTCCTATTACAACCCTAATTGTTATATTACCGGTTTTTAAAACCAGATAGTTCTGAAAATTAGAACTGTTGTAAGAAGTCAGCACATTACAAACATATGAGTTACAGTTAAAAAAAAACACAGTGAACCACAATAGCATCCAAAAATGAAATACCTAGGAATCAATTTAATGAAGGATGTAAAAGACCTCTATACTGACAACTGCAGTATTCTGAAAAAGTAATCAAAGAGGATATCAGAAAATGGAAAGACACTCCTTGTTCTTGGGTAGGAAGAATCAATATAGTGAAAATGGCCATACTTCCAAAATTGTTACACAGATTTAATGCAATACCAATCAAAATTCTAATAGCATATCTCATAGAATTAGAGAAAACAATCCAAAAATTCATTAGGAACCAGAAGAAACCTACAGGAGCAAAAAGCAATTCTGGGCAACAAAGGGAAGGCAGGGGGATCACAATCCCTGACTTCAAATTGTACTACAAAACCATGTGATAAAACAGCATGGTACTGGCAAAAAAAAAAAAAAAAAAAAAACAGGATCAATGGAAGCAATTAGAAGACACAGAAATAATCACAGATATATTTAAGCACCTACTTTTTGAGAAATGTGTTGAACACCTTCACTAGAAGATAACGTCGTTCTCTCTCTCTCTCTCTCTCTCTCTCTCTCATCTAATATAACCTCTTTAATAAATGGTGCTGGAAAAATTGGCTTTCCACATCCTGAAGATTAAAACCAGACCCATATTTTTCACCATGTACTAAACTAAAATTGCAGTGGATCATAGAGCTAAATATTAAAGCAGAAGCACTAAATCTACTGGAAGATAAAACTCTTGAAGATACTGGTCTAGGCAAAGACTTTATGAACAAAACTCCAATCACACAGAACTATCACAAAGAATCAACAACTGAGATCTCATCTTATTAAAAAGCTTTTGCACAGCAAGAGAAACCAACATAGCAAACAGAAAACCCAGTGTTCCTCAAAGGACTACTACCTAGAATATATAAAGAACTCAAAAAAATCAGAGCCCCCAAATTTAAAGACTTAATCCAAAAATGGGCATCCATGATGAATACACCCTTCTCAGATAAAGAAGTAGAAACATAGGCTGAGATAGCTCAGCGGCACAAGTGCCTGCCTGGCAAGCACAAGGTCGTGAGTTCAATTCTCTGTACCCCCCGTCCCCAAAAAAATCCTTTAAAAAAAAGTAGAAACAGCACATAAATATATGAAAAAATGTTCAACATCACTGGTCATTCAAGAGATGCAAACTGAAACAATGCTGAGATTCCATCTCACCCAGGAAAGAATTGCTATTATCAAGAAATCAACGTAGGGGCTGTGGGGAAAACGGACCCTTCCCCACTATTGGTGATAGTGTAGACTGGTCCAACCACTGTGGAAATCAGTTTGGAGATTCCTGAAAACACCAGGACTAGAGATTCCATTTCTCATGCTATCCCCCTTCTTGGTATCTTCCTGAAAGAATTAAAAGCCCCACACCACAGCAATATAGGCACACCCATGGTTATAGTGGCACAATTTGTAATTGAAAACAGCCCACATGCCCATCAACTGATGAATAGATGATATTTTTTTTATACAACGGAGTAGTAGTCTGCCATAAAGAGGGATAAACTTGAGAGCTTCACAGGTATATAGATGCACCTCGATACCATATTCTTATGTGCAGTAAATCAGACACACATATGTAAATACCACATGGTTTCTGTGGTGTGAGAATTAAAAAGTGTAAATAAGAACTGAAATGTATTGTAGATACTGGGAAATGGCAAGAGAATGTTCAAATGAGAAGGGGATGGAGGCAGGGAGGAACAGAAGGTAGGAATGGAATGAAAGCTGTTGTAAATAAAGAGAGGAAGACGGGCTGAAGGGAGGGGCAAGGAATGGGAAAAAAAGCAGCAGCTGCAACCTGTACCAGGATAGGCACAAATTACCTATGATGAATGTTATCACTGTGTATATCTAAGATTCACCAGTAAAGTAAAAATAAGAAAAATACAGTGAACCATGTTGCTGAGTGTCACCCAACAGAAAGCAGAGATCTTCGATACAAGGGGCTCATCCAAACTTAGCAATACTGTGTGAGAAGTTTCAGCTTGTTCAGTGCAGTCAGCTGTGTGTGAGCTGCACTTGAGAGGTGTGTTTTAAAGTGTGCTATAAACTGGGGATCATGAACAACACATTAACATGAAATACTGTCACTTCTACTGGCGTTATGTAACTCTGCTTGCACAGATTCCAGCATTGTAAAAAAAATGTCATAATGAGAAATGAAATGTGGGGCTACTTTTACGTTCCTGAAATCAAGGTTCAGTGTTTTCAATGTAAATCACCCAGCTCTTGTGGGGGGAAAAAAGTGGGTCAATCAAGAGCCAGTGTTAAGATAATGGACTGTATGTTTTGACGGTGATGGAATTCTATGAGCTGAGCTTGTACCAGTAACACGACAGTGAGCTGTGAGTATTCTAAGAGTTTATTAGGGCATGTAAGAAATGATGTGTGCAGAAAACAGCCCAAAGAACGGGCAAATGGTGTCAACCTCCATCATGGCAACACTGTGTCACACATTGCTTCTGGTACAGCAGTTTCTGTAGAACAAAAACATCACAGTGTATCTTCACCCACCTTGTTCACTGGATCCAGCACCATGAGACTTCTGGCTGGCCCCTAAATGAGCTGGCTATGAAAAGTAAACATCAGAAAAAATTTTATCCGACTGCTTCTGCAAGGTAAACCTCTTACATTGATTCAGGACCTCGAGGTAGCACCACTAACAAAAAAAGACACTCACAAAAGAGATCTTCCAGGATGGTCAGAAGTTGCAAGGATGATGGGCAGTGTGTTAATAGCAATTTGTCCTGTATAGCAATACACTTTAAAAGATTTAAACATTCGCTGCTTGGTGTTTTTACTTTTTAAGCACATCTCATTCTTTTAAAACTATTATGTCTTTTTGATCCTATTTCTTTAGAAATTCAGTGGAAATCAGCCTACAATTTCAAATTAGATTACACACAAAGGGACAGTGTTTTCATCTCTTCATTCTATGAGACGTCAACTAAAACTCAGGAGGAATTATTACTGAAATATCCTCAATTACCAGCATTTAACAGTGTATCTATTCGGTAACTGAAAATTAGAGCTCGCCTTCTAAAATAGATGCATTTTGCTTGGGAGATTGCCGGGTCAGTCAGTTACATTAATGTTTCTTAATCCTTAATATCAATGCTTTTTATTCCAACAGATGGGAAGAGGTAACTTTGTTTTGATAAAAAAAAACTATCAGAATTCAGACTAAGAATCAAATTTTGAAGCGGAGGTCAATATAAACCTCTCACTTTTAGCTCCCTAATTAGCCACAAGCAACTGACATTAAAATTTCTTTCCTACTCCTTTAAGTGTCAGTTCCTACCCTAAAATGCTACTGAGAACAAATGATGTTAGGCTAGCTGGGAGGTACCTGCCTGAGGAGCCCAACCCAACAGTCTCTGACAACAGAATATTGTAAATGAGCACTGAAAAGTAAAAAATACTAGAAAGGAAAGGCTGACCTACAAGGGCCACATGCTTTTACTACATATAGTCATATTCAGCAAACACCATCTGTATATATGTCCCTGTATTGCTTCTGAATTTTGAGAAAAAGCAAGACACATATTTTAAGAGGGGAAAAACATATTTCAATTCAGCCCTCTCGTTATAAATATATCAACTGAAAACTTTTTCAAAATTGAATCTTTAAGTTTTAAAAAGTCCTTTCTATCTTAATAAAGGCACCATATAATTTTAGGAAATTAAGCTCAATATAATCAGAATTTCTTGATTTTAATGCCTGAATCCAAATCCAGTACATATTCAACAACCCATTTGCATCCAATAAAGTGGAATTTAAAGGAAAAATTATATTATCTTCCTAAATATAAAGTGATGTAAAACAACACTTGAACTGAGTGTGGTGGTGTATGTATGTAATTGCAGCACTCAGGAGGCTGAGGTAGGTAGATCACAAGTTTGAGGCCATCCTGGACTACACAGTGAGTTCAAGGTCAGCATGAACTACATAGTGAGACCTTGTTTCATAAAAACAAAAACAAAATGAAACAAAACAAAAACCTCCAAAAACTACATTTGATTTTCATCAGTTAAAAGCATCACTGGTTTTAACTAAAATCAAAGAAAGAGAAACATTGTTAAATTCCTCATTAAACTAAAATAAATAACAGCATATATGTATGTGCATACATGTTGGAAAAATAAGTACATAATCCATAAGATAAAATGAAGTATGCTTTCTCTACTTACATAACAAAGATGAGGAACTTCTAGATGTGAACACCTAGATCACATATACCTTCATAAAACTTTTTCCATAGAATCCCTTGAAAGTAACTATTAGATGACATAAAAATGTTTGTCCAAGGATTTAACTTTTTATTAACCTTTTCTTTATGATTCTTCCTCAAAAAACAAGTTGTATATTTTTTAAAACTATAAACATCAGCGTTTCAAGCCATATTACTGCAGTCTTCAGAAACAATTCATTTCTTGAGTTCTTCATGCACACCTGGGATGGTGGAAGCCTCAGCTTGAGGTGCTTCTGCTTCCTCCTTAGAAACAAACTCAGCAGTCCCCAGGCGATCTGGTGCCACAGATTTCACAGCATGGGCTGCGTAGTTCAGGCTGGTATTTTCAGTCCAATGCCAGTGACCTGAGAAGGGGTTGTAGAGCATTCCTGCCACAGTTTGAACTGACAGACCATCTGAAAAAAATACCAGAAAGTGTAGCCTTAACAAATATTTACCTTCCAAGTACCAAAAGTCTTCTGCAAATCTGTATTTTTAAAAATAATTGCTAACTTAATGGCAAGAATTGTCTGTTACCATGTACAGATCGTAATTTACTACAGACTAGAGCACATACCCTAAAGCAGACTGTCAAGGTTCAAACCCCAACCCTGGCACCTCCTACACGGTGACCCTGGGCAAGACATCTACCCTTTCTGAATCTCTATTTTCCCACAAAAACATAACATATATGGTACACTTGTTAGAATTAGAAGAGTTTTGTGTAAAGAGAACAGTAGTACAGTTCTTGGAATTTGAAAAATACACAAAGTAAATGCTACCTGCTATTAGAAAACTTCTGTCAATAAAAGATTATCTCCATGAATCATGCTTAAAATATTTTTGATTATTTTCAGTAATTACAGAAATCACCAGAACACACTAGTTTGCTATGTACTCATAATAGTCCAAGTAAAATCAAGTTTTATACATTGTTATATAAACAAAAATATGAGAAATACAATGAATCTAAGTACTAAACAAGAATACCAAATGCCAAATAAATAAATTGAAAAACACTATTACTTAGCTGGGCATGGTGGCACATGCCTATAATCCCAGCATTTGGAAGGCTAAGGCAGGAAGATTGCTAAGAATTCAAGGCCAGCCTGGGCTACACAGTGAGCCCAAGATGAGCTTCAACTACATAGTGAGACCCTGTCTTAAAAACAAACAAAACAAAAAACACTATTACTTGACAAGAATGCAAGACATAAATTGGCTGCTTACTATAGTAAAGCAGAATGAAGTAATGTAGGAAGTACAAGAAGGAAACAAACCTTGCCTTCAAGGAGATAGGCCAGACAACAGTAAAGAACTCTGACATAGCAAACAAAACCATGATATAGTGTGTGCTATAAGTAACATAAAATATATAAAGAGTGACAAGGAATTTCAAAATACATCCAAGTGCAGAGGAATCAGGAAAAGTAAGACAGACCAGCTGACACATGCAGGGCTTCCTAGGGGGACTGAGGATGTACAGGTAATAGGTACTGTATCTCACCCTTAAACAAGTGAGGGCCAAAGAGCCCAAAGACACGTATTTGGTGTCTACTATTATCTTAACCCCAGGTTAGGTGCCATAAGTGAGACAGAAGAGGTACTTACTACATAATTCCAACTTCAGAAAGCGTATGCCAGAGTTAAAGAGATGAAATCAACATTCCAAAGACAGTGGCCCCATTAGTTAAGTGCTAGGTTATGTGATTAATAATTATAGATGCTTTAAAAGTTCAACTGTCTTAAGTTTGAAAAAGTCTTCACACTTACTTGATTCCAGAATGCTCTCTAGCTTTTCCGGTGAAACGAACTTCTCCCATGTGTGAGTACCTCTTGGTACTATCCCTGCAATCTGCTCTGAAAACACAATCCCCAAAGCATAGGACAGCTGTGTTTTGTTGATGGTAGTAATGAATAAAGAACCACCAGGCTAAATAAAAGAAGAATTATATACATGTAAAAATGTATAAAAATAAAATTGAAAAACTTATGAATATCAGTTAAGTAAAGGTTTGGCTTCCCCTTCTCTCTCCTAATATTCAAATGTTTTAAGTACAGTTAAAATACATAAGTATGAATAAAATATAAATTGCCAAAGTAGTATTTTTCCCCTTGGGAAATCTACTGTTAAAGGCAACCCACTACAGATTCACCAGGTCTACACATCAGTGCTTACCACACTTAAAATCATATACTACTATGACATATGTGTGTTTTTTTCTCTTTTATGCATTTGCTGCAGTATGGAGCACCGCCAATAGGTATTCTCTGACAAAAAATCAATGATTATGGTTTGAAATTCTTTTATTCGATTTCACTTATATAAATACTATAAGAGATCAAGATAAGCACTTAGGCAAATGCAACCCCAAAATGGAACTGTTTAGTTTGCATTTTATCGTTCTGCTCTGATTATTTTTATTTATTTATTTTTTTTGAGGTACTGGGGATCGAACTCAGGACCCTGCGCTTGCTAGGCAGGCGCTTATTCCACTGAGCTATATCCCCAGCCCTGCTCTGATTATATTTATAGTGTTTCCTATGCTTAGTCTCACAAATGTCAGGGACATAAATGTTACCTCACTCTTTGACATATTATTATTAGTGTGATGGGGATAAAATGTCAAAGTTTTCATCCAAAACGACTCTATTACTCTTTCTACATACATCGAGGTGGAGAGAAAGAGATAACATATTTCAAACACCACCCCAAACCAAAAGTAAAAAGGGTTAGAGGAGCCCGGAAATACTGGGGTGTGCTCTTAAATTAAAAATGGAAATACTACAAACTGTATCATCCTACACTGTAATTTTTCTCTGCAAAACTCTGGCACAGTGTTCTACAATGCCTTATTGAAAATCGCCTTTAAATCTGATCACTTATCTAGTCGGTGTCCGATAAAGTTATATATTAAAAAATTAGTGATAAACAAGGTCTCCACTAAAGCAAAAACTAGTTTTAAAGCCCAAAATGCCAGTATCCTTCATATGTGTCAAAGACTCTCCATTCATAGGCACATACTGACATACAACATGGAAATTAGTAATTAAGGAGTTTCATTTGGACAGCAGGAAGCAAACCTTACTGCAACTCCACTGAAGAAGCAACACCAAGAATTCATCACAGATTAAAGACTAGAGACACATAGCAACCAACTGATGCAGTAATCTGGCTGGATCCCATAATGGAAAAATGGCATTAGCCGGAAACTAATGCAATTTAACAAGTTCTGCAGTGCAGTAAGAAGCATAAGGCCAACATCCGGGATTTTGACAACCGTATGTTCAGGGGCAGCACCACGGGGAGCCAAGCGAGGTTCTAGGACACAGATCGCAATCAGCAAGGCCTTCCGCGTGTGCAAGCGTGGGGCTGGCACCCAACAGGCAGGGTTTCCTTCGCTTTGTGTCCTCGGCCTCACTCGGTCATCTTACTCCTCACCCTTACGTAAGCTGTTAACGTTAGAGGAAAACTGGTGAAGGTGACACTGTACTGTCCCTGCAACTCCTCTGTGAATCTGAGATTACTTAAAAATAAGCTTTTCAGATATTTTTAAAAGCTCTATTGAGATATGGGCTAAGCATTTCATTCTTTTAGTTTTACACCTCAGAGTGTAACATTTTAAACATATAAACAGTCTATGTGTAGTAACAATATAGGACTTTAAGGATATTTATTACAAGAAAGTTTAGAAACACATTTAGAGAACTAAATCTGGCCAGATTATATAACAATAGTAAGTAATGAGGATAATCAGGCTCAGAATCGGGGATCCAGCCTGGAGCCCCCTAAATGCCCAGTGAGCCTTGTCATGAAACCCTGAGTCCTCATGTGCCCGTGAAGGGGTGACAGCCTCCACCTTTCCTGATCACTGGGGGACAGGTAAAGTCACATGTATTAAGTAACTCTCTCGTAGGCTGAACACTCACACACAAAGTAACTTACATGCTCTTTAAGTAAGTTTATGTTAACCATTGTCTCTGCTGATTCTGAAGTTTTCAGTGAAAGCCACTGCTTGGTAACTCTCATATAATGGCTGTTCAGTATTTAACCCAGGCCGCATTGATGGGGAAACACCACTATAGATGTGGTTTCCAGAGGCTTCACCCCAAGATTTTTCAAGGTACATCAAGAAACTAGTAGGACACTGAAAAACCCTGCTACTGAGGTTAACCGGAGGGGCAGGAGTCACCTCCAGCAGACATCCCCTAATCCTGGCTTCTTCCTTCCCTCACTATAGCTTGCCTGCCAGACTGCTAAAGTATTGTGGAAAACTTTTTTTGCTATGGATATATGCACACAGTCAAAAGAAGAAACACACAAATAAACTCCATAAATCTTACTTTTAACACTTGACAGCAGCACTGTATAAATGTTTCTAAATCAGCCACATGTTCTACGACTTCAGAAGCTATAACAGCATCAAAAGTTTCTTCAGCCTCTTCCACAATCTCTTCCAGGGAACAGACTCTGTACTCGATCCTCTTATCTAGGACAGGGTCAAATGCTTTATGGTGCTGTGCTGTTTTAATGTTTTCATCCACGGGATCAATTCCAAAAACTGAAGCCCCTAGACGCCCTAGAGGCTAAAGGTATAAAATAGCATCACTCTCAGGCAAAAAGAACACATGTTAGAATAAGAACCTTACCAAAAATGAAAAAAGATTACACTTTTTTTTTTTTTTTGGTCTTTTTGAGACAGGGTCTCGCTGTGCAGTTCAGGCTGGCCTTGAGCTCACTTTGTAGCCCAGGCTGGTCTCAACTCACAATGATCCTCCTGCCTCAGCCTCCGCCTCCCAAGTGCTGGGATGACAGGCATGTTACACCATGCCCAGCTAATTACAGTGTTTAAACTGAGACAAAAGATCTACAATTACATTAAGCAGGTTGTAGAACACATATATAAAATCTTACTCAGTTACAGTTTATATACCACATGTTCTTGATCTAAGGGATACATTTTCACAGTGGATTAGCTTTCTCATTGTTGGACACAATACCTAATACTCACAACTTAAAAAGAGGAAAGGTTTAACTTAGCTCACAGTTTGGGGGGCTTCAGTCCATAGTCAGCTGGCTCTAAAGCAGGAAGGAATATCAAGGCGGAAGGGGGTGGCAGAGCAAAGGTGCTTAGTTCACAGCGGCTAGGGAGCAGAGGAGGGGAACAGAGCCAGGGAGGAACGGGCAAGGGATCATGTATAGTACCCAAGACCATGCCTCCATGGCACACACCTGTAATCCCAGTACTCGGGAGGCTGAGGCAGGAGGACTGTTGCAAATTCGAGACCAGCCTCGGCTACAAAGTGAGCTCAAGATGTGCCTGAACTGCATAGCGAGACCTTATCTCAAAGAGACAAAAAAAAAAAAAAAAAGACCATACCTCCAGGACCCACCTAGACACACCCAGGGGTGTCCTTTACTAACGTGCCAGGCACTTCTTTATTGCTTACTGTAGGAAGCTGATATCAGGATTAATGGTCACACACATATTTTGGGTTTCCTGAAACTTTTTATTCATGTCAGAAGAAACTAGCCCACTGTCAGGGGAAGAACACATTTTCTGTGATGTGGGAACTTAACTTCATCAAAGGCCTCTGTTAGTCTCACTGTCAACAGGGCTGAGTTTTAGACCTTGACAATGTCACATCCCATTGAATCTTTTTTGTTTTGTTTTGGGTTTTTGTACTGGGGATTGAACCCAGGGCCTTCTCACTAAGCTGCATCTCTAGCCTCCCCAACTTTTTCTGGAGATAGGGTCTCATTAAATCATTAAGTTGTGCAGGTTGGGCTCAAACCTACAAGCCTCCTGCCTTAGCTTCCCGGAGTGCTGGGATTACATGCATGTATTACCACACTCAGTTTGAATCTTAACATTTTTGTATTTCCCTAGTGTTGACTGAATATCTTTCAAAGATCAAACTATGATATATCATTGTAAAAAGAAGTTTCTGCAATTACTGGTTTGATCATTATATCATGTCTCTGAATTGTGCTCCTGAGAAACCACTTTGAAGATATCAATAGTAATACAACAACCATTGTTAATTTCCTACCACTTTGTCTGTAACTCTGTATTGTTTGTATTGTTCCTATGCTATTTTTTAAATGTCTGTTTGTTAATATGTTTTCTTCCTTTATTCTTAAAATAAAATAAAATAAATAAAAAAGAAGTTTCTGTGCTGATAAAAGATTATAAAATAAAACTGCAAGGCATAAAATTACTATAAACAGAAGCAAATATTCTTTACAGGAAGAATGATTACTCTTGCAAATACTCTACAATTCCTAAGAAAAAAAGAGCCCATTAATAGGAAAAATTTTATTGGGCTTTACAAATTAAATTCAAAAGAGCAGCCTATTATTGCACTTAAGTCAGTAGGAACTCCCTAATTTCTTGTGACAGAGATCACAGGAAGCTATATGAATGACCTAAGTCCTATTTTTAATTTAAAACAATTATCAGTATAATTTTCTTGTCTGTCTGTCTGTCTGTCTGTCTACCTACTTATACTGGAGATTGAACCCAGAGCATTCCAAATTTTGAGACAAGATCATGCCAATTTGCTAAATTGCCTGGGGTGAGAAAACTTGGGATCCTCTTGCCTCAGCTTTCTAGAGTCCTGGGATTACAGGCATGTATCCACCCAGCTTGAAATTTTCAGATTCTTAAAAAATATTTTAAAGGCATATACTATGTGTATAATAACAAAAAGATTATAATCACTGAAAGATTTAAATCACCAGTACACATTTAAAATAATATTATTTGTCAAAGTGGTAAGTGAAGCCCAAGTGTACCTCTCAAATATTTTTCCCAGTTAATGGCAGAAAAACTGTCCACCACTTACCTCAGTTAATAATCCACCACCACAGCCAACATCAAGAATCTGCATCCCAGACAGAGGTTTTCCAGGATGGTGATCAGCAACTGTTTTCAAAAGATTGTCTCTTAAAAGAAGTTTTTAAATATGAAAAATATATGATTAATTTTATCAATGAAAAAGTGTAAAAGTATACAGTTTTGATGAAATGTCAATCCCTATTTAAACTGGATTATTTATATTTTTTGACAAATGCCACAATTTGCAATGCCTAGTGGTCCATTTTATGTTCTGTCTAAATAAGTATGTCACAGTAGTTCAAATTGGGTTCTCAAACTTATCAGAATCACCCGAAAGGTTTGCAAAACACTGACTGCCAGTTCCATAGGTGGAGTCTTGAGAATATGTATTTTTGATGATTCCCAGGATGATAACTGATCTTGTTGATCCAAGGCCTACCCTTGGAGAAACAGTCGTCTAACCTAATAAAACAACATTCCTGCTTTTCTCTGACTTAGTATTTCAGTGACCCACAAATTCAATGATACTAAAAGGATGTCAATATTTCATCTTTGTTGTATTGATTCTGCATGAATCAGCAAAACCCAATCAGAAACTTCCTTTAGAGTAGGGTCTGAGCATGATACTCTGTGTCAATTATAGTGTCTCCCCTAGGGGCTGGGGATATGGCTCAGTGGAGTAAGCACCTGCCTAGCAAGCACAGGATCCTGAGTTTGATCCCCAGTACCGCCAAAAAAGAAAAAAAACAAACAGAAGCATGACAATTATAGTGTCTCCCCTGTATCAGCTACTCAGAAATGTTTGATGAATAAATAAATGTACAGAATAGTTTCTTAAATGAAAACTCGATGAACTCTTGTCCTTATCTGCCATAGCAAACACACAGACTATTTTATTCATTTTAGTAGCTTTCAGAGTCTAGCCAAAGAGCTCTCTGCAAGATGAGTTCTCAACAAATACTTATTGAATCAGCTGTCTCAGTGGTACAGCGCTTTTACCTGAGCTGCCTACAGGCCAATGGGGCTACAGCAGGTCAGAAACTATACATGGCCTTGATGACATAGGGCCTTAGTTTCCTTCCCTTCAGCAGAATTTAATTCTAATTAACCTGAAATGTCCAGTGATACTTCAAGTTATGTTATGAAAGCAGCCTAGACATTGGGTAACCTTACTAAAAATTATTTCCTTCAAACAGTGAGTATTGAAGAGATCCTCCCTAATTTCCAAAGAAAACTTAAAATGCAGCATTTTGATTCTAAGTATAAGCCAAGAGAAAATACAAGAGAGACTGAATTCTTAAAAGGAGTCACTGGAATGCTACCTAATAAATGGCACCCTCAGGTCATTCATAGAATGAAGAGGCGCATATACTCCCTCCTCATCCCACCACTTGTGAGCCAGGGCCAGGAAGGTTTTCACCTCACTGCTGTCAAGGGTGGTGTGCGAGGTACTGTACAGCCTTGTCCAAGGCGGCCTAAGGAAAAACAGGGCAACAAATATTGATGTTCCTAAAAACGTAACATGGCATACATGCTACTAGAAAATATTCTCACTTATAAGTTAGTAGCTACTAAATACACAATGGCTCAATGTAGATGCTATTAATAAAAACCAGGTTTTCTTATAATCACACTGCTCACATATATTCACTGAGATCAAAATTAATTTGCTTTTAAAGTAAGTTATTACTAAAAACAATGCTTATAAAACTAGGCCTTCTGCTTAATATCTAAGACTGCTAATAGAGACTAAAGTCCTTTGCGTGGCTTATAAAACTGAGAATTATTTAGTCCCCAACTCCCTCACTCTCCAAACTCAGCTGCCTGCACTGTCCTCAGGCTCCCTACACCAGCGACACAGGCCCTCTTTCAGCTCTTCAAACTGCTCACAAATGCTCTCTCACAGGCATTTTGCAAATTTTGTTCCCTCTGCCTAGAACATCTTTCAATATCCCCCGCCACTCTTTCTCCAAATGCCTAATTCATTCTCTCTCGTTGTTTAGATCTTAGTGTGAATGGAATGTTTGTTATCTACAAAGTCTTTCTTGACCCTTGTAAGTGGACCACAGTCCTATTTTAACTCCTATACAACTCCGTACATTCTCATGGGTTAGTACGATAACTGGGTCTTGTCTGCCTCCTCACTAGACCCAAAGCACTGTGCAGGCAGGGGCAGGGCATGCACTGCATTGCTGACCATTTTATTCCCTGGGGCTAGTAAGAGTTCCTGGAACATAGCCAGTGCTCAGAAGACATTTGTCAAAAAAAAAAAAAAAATTGAAGATAAAGTCAAGAGAAGTACATAACTTGCCTATTTTTTTTTCAATCAAATGAGAACAAATAGGGAGTAAACAGAAATTTGAGACTACACTGAGTTCTCAGTCACAGGAACAGTACAGAGAAAATACTCCGAAGGTCTACTTGGGTAAAATGTTAAGTTGGAAAAGGTAATACCACTCAAAAGTTCTATTGCATTTCTTAGTCATCTATGAAAGGCACATTCTATTTTCATTGCTGGGTTTTTCTTTTATGATTTAGCCAGGCATGCTGGCTCTTGCTATAATCCTAACACTCCAGGAGGCTGAGACAGGAGGATTATGCCAGCTTGGGCAACTTACAACTAAGGGAGATATTCCTCAAAATGTTATAAAAGCAGGGAGTGGCATGGGCATGTAGGTCAGTGTGAAGGCCAAGGTTCAGTTCACAATACTGCAAAATAAGTAGATAAATAAATTCAAATGTCACTTTTCTTTAACATTATTTTAGGAAGATTAGTCTCTTTTTCCATGCTTAACATAGAAACTCACTAACCAAGGACTAATCTAGAATACTTTCCTTTCTTCTTTCTTTCTGTTTTCCTTTCTTTTTTTCATTGGCTTTGTCCCTTCCTCCCTCCTCCCCTCCCTCCCTACTGAGGATTGAACCCAGGGAATGTTGAACTTTTAATGAGCTTTTGATCCTTCTGTCTCAGCCTCCCAAGTGGCTGGGGTTACAGGCACACGGACTGTGCCCAGCTCCCTAATTTGCAACAGAGCACAGTGGTAGTTGCTCAGCTGACAAAGAATGGTCTCAGACATACCCAATCTCAAAGGTCCTCCTTTACAAACAGGAGCACACACACAGAACACAGAACTCTTTGCTATGCAATAGTCTTCACAAGGTTACAGACTGGCTTAGAAAATGCAGGTACAGAAAGACATGACTTCAGTCTAACCTTATTCCTTAGCGTGTATACACCTTACAGTCATACTGCATCCAGATCACTTATGATTTTAAGCATCACATTATTGTATAGAATATTATAGTTAAAAATATTTCTCCCTGTAATATAGTCTCCTATTAAAAATAAATTCTTTCTCTGAATTCTTTCTCTGAATTCTTTCTCTGATGAAAGATATGGACTGGCTATCAGCAATATTACTCTATTAAGTTTTCTACGGGTTTAAAATTTTCCAAATTTAAGTTGTTAGAAAACAATCAGTTAAGAATATTTAAATAAATAAAAGCTACTTTAATCAAACCACATGAGCTACTACATACTAACCAAGCTTATTAAACATAAAAATATTACTCAATTACTATTGCACAAAGTTATGTAAGTATCTGCCAGAGCAATAAACAAACTCACCAGTAACTTTTAACTCTATTCAAAGAGGAAAAGGTCATCCTACAGGATTTGAAAGACATCGTTCCATATTTGTTGAAAATCCATGGTTTATTCTGTAAAGTCCAAATGAGCTCGCTATCTGAATAAACTGAAAAAAAAATTAAATATATAGAGAAAAGTATTACACAGTAGGAGTGCTTGGTATGTGTGTAGTTAAAGAGTAAAGAGACAACCTATAGAATGGGGAAAAGCTTTTACCCGCTAAACCTTGGACAAAGTACTAATACCTAGAATACATAGAGAATGCAAAAAAATTAGATCCTGCAAAATAAAGATGCAATCAAAAAGTGGGCAACTAAAATGAACATATGCTTCTCCGATGACAAAGTACAAATGGCCAATAAAGAGATGAGAAAATGTTGAACACTGCTGAGATTCCATCTTCCTCCAGTAAGGATGGCCATCATTAAAAACTCAAACAGCAAATGCTGCTGAGGCTGAGGGGCAACATGACATGAACCCTCCTGCATTGTTGGTGAGAATGAAAACTAGGAAAACCACCATGGAAATCAGTATGAAGATTTCTCAAAAAAATTAAAAATAAAAATACCATTTGAGGGCACTTCTGCTTCCAGGATCCCTTTGTAGTGGGCATACACCATGAGCTTTTTTAAAATTTCCAATATTCTCCCAACTCCCTTCTTTTGTCTGTGAGTTTATCCTTCAGTTTCCTGAAATAAAGAATTCTGTGTTTACACAGAATTAACTTCTTCATATTGGAGGTCTCACCAAGATCAACTCTGCACTTTATGTCTACCAAACTGAAACTGACAAGAGGTAACAGATTGTAGTGTTTATCTTTTTCCCTCCATATAACTGTGAGTACATTTATTACATAGAAACAGTTTGTGTTCTTTCTCTTTATTAGCTAGCCTTATGCTTCTTCCCTATAAAGTTTCTGTGTCTTACACAGAGTAACTATCAGATTAGGGTAGTGGTGGTGAACCTATGGCTTGTGTGCCACAGTGGGCTGTTTGCATCATGGAAAGCTCTAAAGAGTTTGCCATCACTGGAGCAGACACTTTCTATTCATTCCTCCTTATCCTTCCCCACAAGAACTAGGGGTAACAGCACAGCTGATTTCATTGATAGAACAACAGCAACAAAAACAGGTTAGGCACCCAAAGGCCTCCAGGCTGTGCTTACAACTACTATAGTCCATCAGGTTACAAGCTAGAGTTCTTTTCAGTCCCTTGTGGAAAACCTTACTTCCCAGTTGGGACTGACAGTCTTTGAGTAACACCCTCTAGCAGCCACTTCCTCTTCTTTTAGGGCCTCCCTCGCTATCAACACAGAGCAGTTGATCATGGCAGCCCACCCAGGGCGAGTCTGTCTTGCGCCGCAGATCCATTCCCTGTGGCTGCCAGAATCCCGAGTACACTTCTTCCACTCTTGATGACAGGTTTCCATCTCTCCAAGATGGTGAGTTTCCCTGTCTCTGTGAGTTTCCCTGATGGTGAGATTTTCCTGGCCTCACTAGTTATCTTGCTAAGTCATCTGTTCCAATCTGCTCAATTGGATGGTGACCCCAGCGCCATGGAACCTCTCCGTTTAGAGGATGCTCCAAAGGAGACAAGTATCTCCTGTGTCTTCCTGTGATGGGAGGTTTGTCATCCTAGGAGATATTTTGGGAAAAGTTTCTTCATAGTACCCATGATGGGTCTCAAGTTTCCAATTCTCAGGCTGGGGATACAGCTCAGTGGCACAAGTGCCTATCTGGCAAGCACAAGGTCCTGAGTTCAACTCCCAGTGCCAAAAAGAAAACAAGTTTCCAATTCCTGCTACTTTATCCCCTGGGCCATAGCCTTAGAAACTGGCCTAAATTTAATCCTTATACAAGTCAGAAACAGACAGAGAGATGCTTGCCAGGAAAAAGGGTGCCCATTACAACACCGCACCTTTAAAGGGTCTGTTCGTTTGGAGCAATATATTTAGGCAAAAAAACAGCACGGTTGTCAAACGAGCAGTTTCCTACAATAACTCTAACATAAAGGACCCCAAAAGGCCTATACTGTGGTAGCAGTTATTCTAAAGATTAAGGTAAAACATCAGATTAGAGTCCTTTTTAAAATAGGACTTGCTTTCATATGCATAAGGGGATAAAGCCTCAAATTTAATTTCAAAATAAGAAGGGGTAATAATTTATAACTTTTCACAATTAGAGTGGGCTGGAGATTTAGCTCAGTGGCACAGTGTCTGCCTGGCAAGTGTGAGGTCCTGAGTTTGATTCCTGGTACCCAAAAAAAAAATCATAGCTAACAACTTAACATCACTTTATAGCTTTTCTATCGTTCCCCTTTCTGACTCTCACTGGTGTTATCACAAGAGGTCCCTGTTACAGTTCGCCCAAAAGCTGCTATCACATCTCATAGGCAAGGTTCAGACTATTCTATTTAGAGCTATAAACCTAAAATTTTAAAAAAGGTTATTATAGTTTGTATGGCCAATACATTTAAGAGTACACTATAGTGTAAAAATATTTGCTTTATCTGTTCATGTTTACTTGTCTGCCTATAGAATCTGTTTTAATAACTGGTTATAGGACTTCCGGGAAGATGGCGACCGGGTAGGCAGCAGAGAGAGAACCTCCCAGAGGATTACCACCCAGACAATGGAATATAGCGATATGAAGACAGAAACGAGAGAGGCATGTACCCTGAACCCAAGAAGGATCTGAAATGGGAACTCAAGCCCTAGGAAAGGCCAAGCAAAACCTCTCCTGGAGGAAAGGATCGGAGGGCCGCCGCGGCACAGTCGGAGGGAGAAGAGACGGAGAAAGAGGAAGCCACTGCTTCAAGCACACTCCTGGCCCAAGTCCTTATTCCAGCAATCTCAGCTTCAGCTTCGCAGACCCACGCTCATGGAAGCCTCCCGACTCGGCCAGGGGAGAGCAGAGTTCCAAGAGCTGGTCCAGGTCTGGAGAGGAGAGGGCGCAGCCAGGAAAAGAGGCAATGGTGGTTGGGAACTGTTGTCAAATCCAGTGTGAGGATGAGAGGTTGCAACAGCCACTGAAGCGGAGTCCCCACCTTGCAGCAACCTTCCTAATCAGCACCTGGAGGCAAGGTGGAGCCAGAGCAGCCAGTATACATCCCACCACACCCAGCTCTATGCCTGCCTCGAAGCTGTGGCCTCCTGCCTCTCCACTGTGTGGGCGGCTGCCAGTGGGGAGCGGTGGGGTGCCGGCAGCGACATCAGAGCCACAGCAACTCCCAGGGATCCAGCCAAGGAACAAACGGGAACTGGAGCACAACAGCAAGAGAGAGCTGCAGATGGAGGTGGCTCACACGACACCACGCCCTTCTCACTCCAGCATCAAGCAGGAAGCATGAACTGAGTTACTGGGCTTCGGCTCTCACCCTGAACGCCCTCTGTGAGCACC
>PVLD010025256.1:0-23977 GCA_004027595.1 Dinomys branickii | reverse complement strand
GGGAGGGACCGAGCTGGCTGTGCCCCCAGGGTGCTCGGACCCAGCCAAGCCCCCTTCCTGCGCGGTGCGTTTCTGGCTCCCAGTGTCTGGGGCTTTCCCGCGTCTCGCCACGGCAGTTTGGGCCGCCCTACCGCATCTCCCCCGGCAGCTCAGAGAAACACGTTCAGTTTGATCTTCCCAGCCGAGGTCCCGGCATTCACGCTCGCCAAGTCTGTCTCGAGCTGGTGGTGTTTATCAAGGAGGATCGCTCCTTTGCTGCCCACCTGGTCGCCATCTTTAGGTATAAAGCTTTATGCCTAAATATCTTCCTGCATATTTAAATAACAACAAAACAAATATTATTCAAGTCAAAATTAACAGCACACAAAATTTATTTTTACTTGAAGGGAGAGCTGATCATTCCAAAAGTGCAGGAAACCCTGGGTTTCCACATGCTGAGGATATTAATAGTGAAAGGAAATTCCTAATCAGGCCTGGTTCGCTTACCACACAAGTCGGTCCCCAGAAGTGTATTCTATTTTGAATTCTTTTTCAAGGCTTTATGTGCTTGCACTTAAGTTTGTGCAGTTGTTCACTACACATCTGAGAGTTTTGTACTTAAGTTTTCATTTTGACATTAAAGATGATGAGGCCTATTGTCTCCTTATAAAAAAAGAACCCTCATACTGCATCAAATGTTTTAAGACAGTGTGGATGGGCTGGCCTAGAGTCCCACCATCTTATGGGGACAGGAAGACAAAGCTCCAGGTTTAGCTTTCTAATCCTTACCAATGGCGCTCAAACCTGATGTAGTCACATGGTCAGAGAGTTCAGCTAAGAGCTTTCAGGCACTTTGCTTTCTTTGATGCACTCTCCAGGCTACTATTAGTTCAGCTTCTCCAATTTCACTATCATGCATGCACGTAGTGCTAAGAGAAAAATAACAGATTAAAGCCTGTTCAATCAAAATTTTTCATGAAATTGAGAGGTTACTCAGAATATTTGGACATTTTTGCTCACAAAACATGATACTTTATGGGATAATTATTGGGAATAGCACTGCAATTTTCTAAGTAAAACAAGAAAATTTAATGTTTTTATTACATGTTCCCATTGTTGAACTCCAGGAATAAAAGGCAAGTCACAGGAGAGGAGAAATTCTGTATACCAAGCTCCAAAAACTGCAATGGAATTTTTACTTAAAAATATATATTTTGTGAAAAGTAACCTGACCATGATACTAACATAGCTTATGATGTATACAGCTACACTTGCACACATTATACAGAGAAAATAAGAGATACCTATATATTACAAAACTCGTCTGTATACTTAAATCCTCCCGGCTTTGCTGAGCAATCTTTTCACCGCTATATTAATTGGAAGTTGCACAAAGAACTTGGCTACTCATTAATTTTGCTTTAACCTTCGGTTCAATTAAATAAAATCCTAAATATTTGTAGATAAGGTAGCATGCACTTTAATTATGATTTTTTGTAAAGACCTCAACTACCTCTGCCTTTCTAGTTTTAAATCAATTAAATCTTCACAAAGTGTTATTGAAGAATGAAATTCCTTGAATATGCAATCATTGAACTCTGCAGTATTAATAGGATATTTGCTTAAGGATATTTCAAAACCAGAACTGTAGAAAATTTGTATCCTTCCTATGCCATGTTCTAGATAGGGTATCTGCACTGTAAATTCAATATTCAACTTTTCTCAATGCTGTGAAATACTCTCAAGTAACAAAAAGCTATGATTTGTGTTTCTTGTTTTAGAGGGTTCACTTTTGGTTTTCGATTTCGGTTTTGGGGTTTTTGTATATTGAAGTGTGAAGACCTAGTATGGACCCCTCACCCCATTTCCCTAACCTCTAACCCTCAGTCCTGGAGCCCTATAGGGTTGTATGTTTTTAGTTGCTATGGGCTTATAAGAAAAGTTTATGAATATCGTCTCCTGTGGCTTCAAAGTTAAATGAAATGTTTCTATAGCTAATGTTTCCAAAAATATCTACTGTAATAACCTGATCTGAAGCAATTCTTGTCAGTTGAGATATAAATCACTTTCCAGTCACAGCTAAACAGCCAGCACGTCATTGTGGGAAAAGTTATTTACTAATGTGCTATGATTCTGAAAATGCCCTTCATCTTCCCTTAGTCTGCCTGTATGGTTAATTATTTCAATAATACCTACCTCCTTTTATTTATTAAGTTCTAAGAAGTTAAATGTCCCCCTTCATAAGTTTTTACCCTTTTACCCTTTATTTTATCTTAGCTGGTGCGTGTTTGTAATTCACGCCGCTTACAGTTGTCTTGGACGGGAGTCCGCGGCACGCGGCGCTGTGTGGTCCCACTCCCCTCCCGCCTCCTTCCCCTCCTCTGGCTCTCCAGTCGGCTTGTTCTCACCTGCTGATGCTGCGCATCTTAGCACATTTTATGGCATATAGTAATTACACTGATTAGGTTCCTGTACATGGCACGTCTTTATTCCTCTCATTTCCCCTCCTTCCGCCCGCCCCTCTCCTCGTTCCCTTGGTCCACTCCCCTGTTGGGCAGGATCGGTCCCCTTCCCCCTTCACATCGTTTTCTTTGTTCTTGCCTTGCCTCATGCACATGCGGGATACCACGCAGTATTCATGCTTGGCTGTCTGATTTATTTCACACGACATTATGTTTTCCAGGTGCATCCATTATCCTACAAATGCCTCAAATTTGTCATTGTTGATAGCCAAGTAGTATTCCATTATGTATAAATATCACATTATTTTTATCCAGTCATCTGTTGAAGAGTATACAGGCCGCCTGAAGGATTTAGCTTCTATAAATTGTGCTGCTATAAACTTGGCATGTAAGTATTGCTGTAGAATTACGACTGAAGATCTTTGGGGAAGACACCCAGCAGGGGGAGAGCTGGCTGGTATGGAATTCTATTTCCAGTTCTTTGAGAAATCTCCACGCTGATCTTCACAATGGTTTTACTAGTTTGTATTTCCACCAACGTGAAGGATTCCTTTTTTACCACAGCCATGCCAGTATTTGCCTTTGATTTCTTAATGGCTGCCATTCTCCACAGACCAACATGGAATCTTAGTGTTGTTTTAATTTATATTTGTCTAATAGCCAGAGATGTAGAACATGATTCTGCATATTTATTCACCATTTGTATTTCTTCCTCTGTAACGGTCTGTATATTCCTCTTGCCAACTTCTTGACTGGGTCTTTAATTTTAGGTGGTTTGATTTTTTTGAGATCTTTGTATATTCTAGATATTAGTCCTCTCAGAGGAGTAGCTGGAAAATTTTTTTCCCATCCTGTAGGTTTCTCTTCACTTGACTGAGTCCTTTGCTGTACAGAGCTTCTGAGCCTGAAATAATCCCCTTTGTTGATCCTTGCAGCTATTTCTTGTGCAACTGCAGCTCATTTTAGGGAAATCCTTTCCTTTGCCTATGTCTTCTACTGTTCTACACATTTTATCTTCCAGTATGTTTAATGCTTCTGTTTTAATGTTCAGATACTTGATCTACTTTTATTTTAATTTAGTATATGGTGAGAGATAAGTCTAGTTTCATTCTTCTCAAAACAGATAACCAGCTTTCTCAGCACCACTTGTTGAATAGGCTTTCTCCAACACGTTTTTTGGGGGGTTTTTTGTTTTTGTTTTGGAACTGGGAATCAAACTCAGGGCCTCATGCTTACCAGGCAGACGCTGTGCCACTGAGATATCTTCCCAGCCCTCTCCAACATATTTTTGACCCCTTTGCAAATATCAAATACTTGACTATATCTGGGGAGGTTTCTGTACTTTCAATTCCGTCCCATTGATCTACTGAACTGCACACATCTCCTAAGCCTAGTGGTTTTGCAGAATTAAGGTTTTCATTGAAGGAAGAGAGGAAAAAAACATATTTTAAATAAGATTTTTATGATCTCTATGGTAAATTCTTAAATTTTAGATTGTTACTATTTATGTAAAATAAATACTTGAAGCAATATGTATTTATTTATACTTCTAGGGAGCCTGGTTTGGCAACAAACACAGTAAAGAACCACAAAGTATTGAATTCTAATGTCAACTCAGGGAAAAAATAATTGCAAATTTCACATTTATAATTGGAATAGGTTGTTGGGAAGCAGCCAAAAGAAATAACAGTGAATTAATCTGCCAGATACAGTGTATGACGTAAAGGCAGCAGGCCAGAGGTGCATGAGCTCAGTCTCGGAGAACTTAAGTTTTATTATTTATATGTCTCTTTAATTCTCAACTTTTTTCTTTTATAGGAAATTTAAGGTTAAAATACTAAATATCACACAAAGCTTAATGTGAAGAATAGATCCTAACAGCACAAACTACCTGTGATGCAAATCACCAGTTGACTCTAAAAAGTAAATAGCCTCACTTCACAATTACACTGCATACTGTACATTAGAGGAATACATCTGAAGTTAAACCATGTATATGTAATACATACATCTGTACATACATACTTAGATGTACCTTTATTTTTATAACAGTTCACATTCTAATTTTCTGAAATAAATACTTGCTTTCAATAAAGAGGAAATATCCTCTTTACTTCTACAAAAAGTAAAATTTGTTCTGCAAAATGCCCACACCATATAAGAATAGATAATGCAGAGGCCCGGGACTGCCTGAGTGCTGGGTGCACTGGCACATACACACCTTTGGTGGATGAAGTGACCAACGAGACCAGCAGCATGGAAGTGCCTGAGCAGAGCAAGGAGCCTGCAGTGGGGCTCTGGAGAGCTCCGCCAACAGAAGACCAGGCGCAGCCCCGGCATCCAGGGGCCAGGATCAGCTCCATACCCAGCACAATTCCCATGGCCAACTTGGCTGGAGTCCACAGCACGTCTCTGGGTCTGACATGGATACCATCACAGAACTGTGAACGCCAGAGGTATTTTACTACTCTTACTCTCTTTTGTCTGTCTGATTGGCTATGCCTTTCCTGTCTGGTTGGATGTCATCTTGTTTTGTTTTGTGTCTTATGGTTATTTTTTGTTTGGGAGGTTTTTTCTTTTTCCTTTCTCCTCTATTTCTCTAGTCTCCTTTTCTTCTTCTCTTGTTCATTCTCCTTTCATTTCTTTATTCTTTTATTCACTGTTTAGGCTTCTTACCTTTCTTTATCATTTCCTTCTATTGATCTTCCCTCTTTCCTTAGCTACTTCTTGAATTTAAGCTTTCAAGTGAGCAAATACTGTCTCTTCCCTTTCTGATTACTCCTTCACATTGTTTGATACTTTCCATCCTATGTCCTCCAGTTTCCCAGAACTCAGGTGATCCTCTTGTGACCTCCTGCCTTGACTCTAATATACTTGATCCCATTCTTCACTTTATCCTGTCCCCTACCCATGTGACTCCCCCTCCCCCACAGAAGGATAAAATCACCCCACTAAGGGGGAAATCACTGCATACAAGTACATGGTATATATTTGATTTTGTTTTATAACTTTAGAGTTTGCTCTTGTGGTCAGAGGTAGTAGGTTAATGGTTACCATAATTTGTCAGTAGTTAAGCTGTACTTGAAACTATTGTTATTACTAAGTGCACTACTTTAGCCAAGATGTCATACGTGGTATAAACAGGTTTTCTCTCATATACGATAACACTGTGATTGTATGAGGTCATAATCATCACCACAGCCCAGTATCAAAAGATTGGGTACTGAGTAAACTGATAACTTTGCATCTTTACAAATTTGGAAGATAGGTTCTTGGGACAGCTACCAAAAACCACCTACATCTAGAGGTCATCCCTGAAGAACAGACATCTCCTCTGGAAGCCTCAATATTACTGATAACGCTATCATAAGAACACAAAATAAAATTTAAAAAATAGAAAATAGAAAAATGACAAGACACAGAAGAAAACTGCAACCACAGACACTCAGCCCACCCAGAACAAGCCCAGAACACCATGACATAGATGAAATTGGAAGCCAAACACTGGAACTTTCTGAAATGACAGCAACAGAAGTTGAAAAACAAGTGGAAAAGACTATAAAGAAAATAATCTCTCAGGTACAAAAAGAAATGATTCTTATTCAAAGATATTAGAGACGACATAGATAAAAGAATAGATGAGCTTAAAAAATTATGGAAATAAAAAATGACCAACATAGGAAAGAAATGGAATCCATGAAACAGATCCAAACAGAAACCCAAGAGATTAAAACCTCCACTGAAATTATATACAACAGATTGAATAAAAGAGACAGTAGAGTATCAGATCTTGAAGACAGAATTGCAGCTAGTGATGATGAAAAGAAAGATATCATAAAAATACCAAGAGACCATGAAAAATCAACCTAATACCTACAAGATGAAGAACATAAAAATAACATTGATTGGGGTCAGTGAGAAAGTTGGAGAGAGTGCAAAAGCCATTTAAAAAACTTCACATAAATAATAGCAGAAAACTTCCCAAGAATGGATAAAGAATTTGACAACTAAACAAAGCATGCAGAACTCCAAACATCCATGACCAAAATAAAACTACACCAAGGAATATAACAATCAAGATTCCAGAAATTCAGCACAAGAACAGTATATTGACAGCTGTTAGAGAAAAGAAAGAGGTCACCCATAAAGGAAAGCCCATCAGAATGACTTCAGATTTCTCAACACAAACCTTCATGTGAAGAAGAGCTTGGAGTGACATATTTCAAGTCCTAAAAGAAAACAACTTCCAAACGAGATTGATGTACCCTACAAAAGTATGTTTCAAAATTAGTGGAGAAACAATACTTCCATGACAAAGAGCAACTGAAGAAACTCCTGACCACCAAACCAACACTACGGAGAGTACTGAGAGCTCTTCTAGATGGAGATAAAGGTGAACACAATTCCAAGAACAACATAAAGAAGGCACAAGACACGGCAAGTAATTAAACAGGGAAAAACAGGGAGCCAACAGCAGGAAAATATCGTAACAAATATAAACCATTACATATCAGTTATAACAATCAACGTAATTGGCCTCAATTCACTAATCAAAAGAAATAGACCAGCAGAATGGGTCAAAAAACTGTCTTGTTTTGAAATTTTGCGTCATTTTTTATTGGTTTTTCTCTTTACAATAAAAAGGAATAGTGAATGCGGCCAAACATTCTGAAAATCCTTTTATGTTCTATTAAAACTGACTTTCCTCCAAACCTTCTCTTCATTCTGAATTTTAGTTGCAATGTTTCTTTGCCCATTTTTGGATTTTTCAATTCCGGGCATTCTATTTGTGAGCAGCAGTGTCACCGTTTCCTTGTTCTACATAATAGATCAGCCAAAAAGTGTCAAGAATCCCCTTTTTAGGAGACGGTACTATCATCTTCGCACGTCTACCTTCTGGTAACCTTCCTTCTCCCTGCTAATTCTACTAAGAGTGCCCTTCAAAGTCATCAAGCTCGAAATATTTATTTGCAATCAAGACATGATAAGATGCTCCAAAACATAGGTCTCTTGGTTTTTTTAATATACAAACTGATATTTTTTTCTTCTTCTCATATTAACAAATAAGAACATATGTAAAAATGTGTATCATCATTCAGAAAATTGACAAAAATGAATGGTTAACTGGTTTTACAACATAAAACCAGTTATCATTTAACACCAGAGTTACAGAAAAGATATTGGTTAGTTCATCATGTAGGTTGTAGGCTGGGTTCTTTGTACCATCCATTTCCTAAGAAGCACAACTTACGAACATGAGGAACACACTGCCAGGCTCAATGACATCAGTGCTCTACACTCTTTCAGAGCATTTGCCACAAAAGTAGAAAATTTAATCAGGAGCAAATTCCTCCTACAGTTGTACCTTCAAAATGTTATTATAAAAATAACAAAAAAGTATCCCAGAGAAATAAAAGCAAAACTGTTTTTAACAGGAATGCAGAACTCTGACTCTTTTTACTTCAAACATTGCTGTCCCAAGGAGAATCTGTGTTCAGAAAACCTAGTGTTATCTGGCTGGGTTTTTTTTTATCATTCCTAAAATATCTTATTTGTTTTTATTTGTATTTCACCTAACCTATTGTACATTATAATTTTCTCTTACATTTACTTACTTTTGATTTTTCAATGTTTTACCCTGCTTGATTTTCTATACAACACTGAATTTCTGCTGGTTTTATAAGTCTCATCTCTTACTGCTTTAAAGTGTGACTTTTCTCAAGTACCAGATGCAACAAATGTGAAACACTCTGCCACATGGACATTACAGTCACTAAATGTCACTTGTTTGGCTAAGTCCACTTAATAATTACTTGAAGAGGCAGTTGCAGCATCAGCTACTAACACATATTTAGTGATCATTGTAAGGTGAAAACAAAGAAATTTCATATATCATCTCTATTCTGGTGGCTCTTCACGGCACTGACCACCACCAAGAAGTCAAAGTTGGAGAGGGCAGTCAAAGAAGTGGTAATGCAGAAGTGACAAATAATGCTCCTATGAAATTTTTTAAAAAAGAAAAAATAAAAAGACAATTAAACATGATACGACCCATGAAATTATTGCTTAACCAGGATTAGAAAAAATAATATCATCTAAACATTTCAAGTAAGAAACAGCTACATACAAGGGGCAACTCTAGTATTTTAATTACAATAAAATGTATTTTTGAAAGCAAGAGGGACAGCCTTTCCTCAAATTCCTAGCCACTAGAGGTGTCACATAAAGGATATCTTGATGAGCTGTGGCTGACATGAAAAAAGCAGTTGACATTGCCCAAGATTTGGAAACAATTTTTATGCATACATGGTATCAACATTTAATTCCAGTTTCTTTCTAATGCAGAATGTACTATGGAGAATTTAGGGGAAGACCCAAAGTTAGAGGCAATTAAGTCCTATTCCAAGTAGAAGCAACTTAGCCCAGTCCCAATCAAATGAGAAAGTTGTTCCGCACTTGGCACGGCAAATACTGCACACTGGCAAAATAACCCAATGTCTGCTACAATTCTCTATGTTAATTTTATCTGCAGATGTGCAGGAGTTTAGGGGAGTAAAAATAAACTACACAAAAATTCTTAGGGAACCCAGATGCCTGGTTTGCGCAAAGAACTTGTCAATTGGCTCTGCACATTGAATTGCACTCAAACGACCTCCTCCACCCTGGCCCGGCGACAGCACCAAACGCTTCTTGGCATGACAGAGGGTTACTGTCACCAAAAGTCCCGCGAGTACTGCTTTACCTTTATCCTCTGGTGATGGAGAGAGCTCTTCCTGGTCCTTGTTGCAGCCCGGGAAGTTTATATTTGTAATCCCATGAAAAGTTATTGGAATTCTAGTGACTTAATTCCAATCTGCCACTTCCAGTGCAATCCATGGCAAGAATAACTACACTATATTTGTGGTTACAGGGAGCCAAGGGGTCCAAACCCTGCCGTAGTGATGGGTAACTGGAACAAAGACCTGGACCCAAGGCTGAACCGGGTTTTATTCACTCATGAAGAAGGGAGTGGCTTGAGGATGAGTGGCTGTGAGAACAGGGAAGGGGTGAGTGCTGTTAACTGGGCTGGCAGGAGGCCTGAAATGACCTCTGCAAATGCACAGAGAAGGATACGCAGAAAGAGTAATCTGCATAACACCATTGAGATAGTATCTAATGTTTTGGGGTCAGTGCTTCAACTCTGATGTAATTTTCTAAGCCCCAGGAAGTCACAGCCTCTATCCAAAGGCTCAATCCCAGCCAACAGCGTGGAGCATTGGCTCACACATCCTGCTTCACCCCAGCTCGCTCGTGGGAACAGTGGGGGTCTGGGGAAACACACCTGCCATCTTCAAAGACTACCATCAGCACTTTGGCTAGACTGCATTGCTTAAAGCCAAGTGAAGGGATACGGAAAGGGGCCTAGCTGGCTCAGTACATATTAACATGGAAAGAAGGTCGGGCTCTGCCACAATGGGGGCAAATGCTCCTCTTTCAAGGAGAGTCACCTAGGTGGTCCTCCACATGGAAGGACCCGTGACAGCTTGAATCATTAAAGTTCTCTTCAAGTCCTTGAAAATCAATCAAGGAAAATGTAAAGCTCTGGTCAAAAGTAGGTTGATATTAGATAGCAATATGTATAGCTGCTTATTGTATAAAGAAGCCCAAAGAGGACAGTTCAGAACAAAGGAATCAGTGACTCACATCGTTACACATGCAGGAACACAAGACTCAAGGAGATTTGTCCCAACACTGCATTTCAGTGAATGGCTGTCCAGGAGATGAATATTTATTCAAAAAACAATCCATAGGCCAAAGCAAAATCTCAGACCCTGTTTGTATAGTCAGCTTTCCTGTTGCTGGGACACAGTACACAACCACCACAATTTAAAGGAGAGGTTTGATGTAGTTCTCGCTTTCAGGAGATTTAGTACATGGTCAGTTGGCTCCAAGCAGAAACATCCAATGAAGGCTGTGGAAGAGCAAAGCTCCTTAGGTTCGCGTTGGTTAGGAAGCAAACCAGGGAAGCAGGGTCCAAGAAGAGGCAGCTCAAGCTCTTGTCCATCTCCACCACCCCCTGAGACACACCCAGGAGAGCACATTACCAATTCAGTCCACTAGGCGTCTCCCCAGTCAATCACGCTGCTCTAATTCAGTTTAATCATCGCACCACCCACCACTCCATACTTTTTATTCCCTGAGGAAGAGATTGCCTCAAAAACATCTTTTTCTAACTGCAGTTTTCAGAGTCTGATGCAGTTTTATTTCTTTGTGCCATGGTTTACTAGTACTTTTCAATAACTGAGTAACTCCATTTCATAGTACAATGCTATTAACCAAGTCTCTTTATATGTCAGGCACCTTCCCGAGCACTCTACAAGCCTTACTCCTTGAGGACTCCATTAGGTCTATAATGGAGACATTATGACCTCCATCTTTGAAAAAGGAAAGACTTTTATCTAAGATAGAATGGAGAATTCTGCCAGCTGTGAACCTTCTTTCTTTCACACATGCACGCCTACATCTATGTACACATCTGCAGCGTACTCACTGCTACTTCAGAGTATATCCTTGTGTGTTATACGTAGTCATTCTCAGATATAATATTAGGGTCTTTGTGTAGCTGAAAAGTAGCAAAAGTGAAGAGAGCTAAGTGTATCTGAAAGCAAAGCCTCCTGGGCTTCTGTCTGCAACAACTCATAGAATTTATGTAACGAGGCTATTGGGAACAGAAAGCACTCGCATACAGTGTAGGTTCCTAGAGTCACAATCAGGACACTAAATTAGAATTTAGTATAAAACTACTCTACTAATATAATTGAACAAAAGCTGGCTACTGGTGAAGAATAGGGCTTAGATAAAGCTACACATTGATACAGATACAAGGACCGAAAGGGCCTCACTTATCACATGGTGTGAGTTGCCCAGTAGTGAACTGCCGGTCTCTGACCTGAACGGTAGCAACATGGCCAGGGTAACCGAGCATTCAGCAGAGAATTCTAAGGTAGAAGTGCCACACGGATGGCTGATGCAGGCAGAAAACCTCGATTATGACGGGCTAGAGTGACAATCACAACGACATAGGAAACCAAAGCAAGGTGGCAGACTTACATTCAGATGCAGGAGTGAGCACAGCAGTCCCCAGGCTGTGTTCCAGGACTACCAGGGGACGCATTAAATGGGGTAGTATGAAATGCTATCCGTACGAGGCTTGTTTCTACATACATAACTATTATGAAGTTCACTTTATAAATTAGACATGCTGAGAGATTAAAAACAATAATGAAATAAAATAATTCTAATTATATACCGTAATAATGGTTAGTTAATGTGCTTGGATGTTCTCTAACACACATTCTCTCTCTCTGTCTCTCTCTCTCTCTGTCTCTGTCTCTCTCTCTCTCTCGTTTTATAGTTTGAGGTTTTTTCTTTCTTCACAAATGTACAGATAGGAGACTACAACTTATTGTATCATTTTGAAATATTAGCATATTTTTCTCTTTCCTTATTAAATTAGGAACTTTTAACTTCTTCATTAAGGTAGCCAATTATGACTTCTCTATGGACTACATGAACTGCCAAATGTACTGCTTGTGTAGTTTGGGGTATTAACAAATACAATAGTGGTTATTTGGATATAAGCACTGCCATGTATGAAAATCAACCTGGCAGCCCAAGTGGTAACTAAGTAACAACTAGGCAGATGAGATTCATAGTGTGGGTATGCTGGACACAACACTGACTCAACTGCAGGGTAAGAAGGGTCCGAATGCCAAAGGATTTCACCATTATACTCAGAGTCATATCACTTACAACTTAAGAATTAGTTATTACTGGAATTACCTATTTAACATTTTCAGACCATGATTGACCATGAGTAACTGAAACTACAGAAAACAAAACTACAGGTAAGGGGCTTACTACATATTAAATATTAATAGGATAATTGGAAGCCAAAGATTTTCAGGATGGTTAAAAGCTACCCAGTGTGTAAGTACACTGTCTGAAAGAAATGCCTTTAAATATAGAGACATAGATGGGTTAAAAGAAAAAAGGATGGATATACACATGTATGTGTATATCTCACATAGGCTAATTAAAACTATCATAACTCAACCAAAATTAAAGGAGACTTCAAATAAAAGATGTTTTCCAAAATAAAATGGAGCATTTCATAGTGAAAAAATTGTCACTTTATCAATAAAACAGTAATTTAATGTGTAGAAGCTAATAATAGAAAAGCAAAGGAAAGAAAATTAAGGAAATAATAGATCAACAGTCACAGTTAAAGATAAAGATATCAAAAATGTGAAATACAGCAAATAATGTACTAAGAAATAATTTTATAGCTTTGAATGTTTACATGAGTAAATAACAAAATCTAAAATCAAATATCTGAGCCTTCATTTCCAGAAGCTAGAAAAAGAACAAGTAAACTAAGGTAAATAGAAAGAAAACTTAAGATAATTCATGATGTTTTAAAAAATAAGACCAAGAAACTAGAAAATAAACAATAAATGCAAAGCCATAAAAGAAAGCTGGTGGATGATGGGTGACGTGCACAAGAGGACTGACCGGAGGGCCTTGGTGTACACTGACGCACAAAACAGACCGAAGCGGGAGAAGACAACTGCTGATCCACCGGAGGGGCATTTGCAGCAGAGTGTCACAGTGCAGGGGAAATGTGCGCAGTGATGAGGAGAGACAACAGCCTTGGAAAGAAGGACACTGCGGATACAACACCTATCACCCAATCTTTGCAGTTGGAATCAACCCCAAACACAGAAGAATTAAGGTGAGGAGAGGGTGAGTAGGAAGCCCCAATAGTTCCCTCTAGTACTAGGAACACTGAACTATTCGCTTGAGAAGATTTTGAACCCTAAAAGATTCTGAGCCCAGTTTGCAGAGCTGCTTAAAATGGAGCGAAAGCCCAACCTATTCTGTGCTCTCTCCAACCAAGAGTGCTGTGCAGCACCATCTTGACGTGCTGCCCATAATGGTGTCCTGTGAGGCAGGGGACTCACAGCTAGCACTGTGAACAAGCCAGATGGTCCAGTGAACTCACCCTTGGTGACAAAAACATCTGAGTAGATCACTCAGAATAGATCAAGCCCCGAAGGCCTCAGGAAAGCATGTAGCTCTCAGACACTGACATGTAACCTACCTGGGCGCAGCAGTACAGCCAGGTCCCCATCCCTGCCCAGCTCATGCAGACTGACAGGGGCCATGCTACTGACGCCGTGAGTGCTGCACCTGCCCAGGCACGCTGCAGTCCCCAGTTATCTGGGGCGCTACTCCTCCGCTGTACGTGTCAGAGCCGTTCGCACTGCTGGAACCGACCCAACCCAACACGGCCCATGGAGACTGACGTGCTCTGCTGCCCCACCAAGCAAGAGCTATTGATTACAGCTGAAAAGCCAGTATGCAGACTGGGTTACTGAGCCCACCTGGAACTGAAGTCAAACTACCCTACCAATCTGAAAATCTTGAAGAGAAAGACTTTCAGATTGTAATTCAGCCTATCACATTGATAAACACAACAGACCCATGAAATGCATAAATATCAACACAGAGCCCCTAGAGGTATGAAAAGAACAACAAACTAGGATACCTTTAGAGGAACACAATAGGTGTCCAGCAGCAGACCACAGAAAAGAAAGAAACACGTGGAATACCTTAAGAAGAATTCAAAACAATGATTTCAAGACATTCAATGAGCTACAAGAAAATGCACACAATTCAGAGAAATCAGGAGAATAGACATGATCTGAATGTCACTCAGGAGAGTGATAGAGATCATTAAAAAACAAATCTTGAAGAATTCAATACATCAAGGGAAATCACAGCTGAGAGTTTTGACAACAGAATGAATCAAACTGGAAAATGAATTTGTGGACTTAAGAAATAAAATAAAAAAGAAAATCTATACTTGTATCGCATCACTAAGTGAAATAAATATCTAAATTATGAGTTTTCCAGGAGAAGAGAAACAAGGCAAGAAAACTTACAAAATAGCACTTAAAAGCTTCTTGACAATGGTATAAAATATCATTCAGCCATATCAAAGAATGAATCTTGCTATTCATTGAAAATTGGATGGAACCATTAAATATTATAATGTTGAAATAAAACATTCACAGAAAGACAAATACTCCATGTTCGTAGTCATATGTTGAAGATAGAAAAGTTGGTTTCAGAGAAGGCAATGGAGTTGTGCTTAGTGGAGACTGGGTAGACTAGTGGTGAGTAGACATGAGGGATAACAGGTACCAAAATTAAATAGGAGAAATACATTCTAGTGTTCAACAGCACAGAAGAGGGACTACAGTTTACAGCAGCTCATTCTGTAGTCTGAGAACTAAAAGAGTTTGAAGGCATAAAGAAAGGGAAATGCTAATTACACTGATTGGATCATTATATATTGTATAGATTAAACTATCACACTGTATACCATAGATACTATTATTATATCTAACTAAAAAGAAAATGAAAATTTGGCTTTTTTAAAAACTTAATTTAAAAAATAAGATTAATAAACCCTTCACAATTCTAAGGAAGGAAAACAAAATAAATACAAATTTTCAATAGGAAGGATGAAAAGAGAATACAAAAACAGATTTTACATTACAAAGACAATAAAGATAGTTCACAATTTCAAACAAATAAATTTAGCAACACGTATTAAATTCAAAAGCTCCCTGAAACCCATAACTTAGCAAAACTAAAAGACAAAGGAAGCTAAAATAGCATCATATTGAGTATAGAAATCAAATACACAATTTAAAGCATTCCTGAAGGAAAGCTCTTGTTCATATAACTCCACTGGTGACTCTACCAAACATTAAAGGAAATCAATACTGAAATCTCCATATACTTTCAAACAAATGAGAAAGAGACGCTTTCCAACTCATGTTGAAATGAATACCCTAAAAATGCATTGATAACATAATGGCACAAAATCCCTTATAAACATTAATGTCAAAATAGTTAATAAAAGATTATTTAATCAATCAAAAATACATTTTTGAGAGATTTCCAAGAAGACAACAGAATTGTGAGCATCAGAAAAAGAACTTCTCTGAGTTTTTTTGCCTAAACACTATAATATAACAACACGAGAAAGAGAAGGAGACAAGTGAATCTCCAGGACCCAGGAAGGAGAATTAAAGCCCGTGGGGCAGGAATGTGCCAGTGGAATGGAGCAGTGGATCCAGAGGCCTGCGGTGGCTGCTGAGGTATTCAGGTTCAGATGTCCCCCAGAAGAGGGGAACTGGTCAGTAGCCATCTTGAAGTAGGGCCAAGAGTGACTGCAGACTGCCTCTGTCTAGTGCATCACAGTGACAGGGTTAGGGAACCGAGTTCAAGTCAGAAAGAAGTCAGGGAGCTGAGGTCAAGCCCACAGGAGCTGAGTTCAAGCTAACAGTGTGGATGCAGCCTGAATAAATCTTGTTCCAGCCTCACAGCCAGCAGCCAGCCTGCACTTCCATGGAAATAAAAGTACAGGCTCTCTGGGATTATCCACTACCCCATTGTAAAGCTATAGCTGGCTGGCTAGGATTAATCAATTCCAATTTGTTGGGATTAATCAATTCCAATTTGGAATCTACCTGTCCATGCTGTGTGCCACTGACAGTAGAGAAATACCTAGAAGAGAATATTTTTTCTCATTTTCTTTTTTCTCTTTTCTTGTTTGCATTTTTCTCTTGATTATTTTTTCTTAATTTCATGAGTTTTGTTGTTGTTGTTGTTCTGTCCTGTTTTAGTTTTTATTTATGCTTTTTCTTTCCCTCTTGTCTTCTTCACCAGTTTGCAAAAGTTGCATGACCTTCCTTTGTCCTCAAGCCTCGCTTCTAACCTCCTCTTTTTCCATTTTTCTGTCTTTTCCGAACCCTGTCTCATCTGAGGGTAAAATTCCCAAGTAGGGACTAATTCACTCCATAAAAGTTTTTGGTTTGCTTTAGATTTTGTTATATAATCACAAGTTGAAGTCATAAGGCTAAAGGTGACAAATTAATAGTTACTTCAGTTTGTCATTTTCTTGTCTATGTTTGATGCTGTTATTGCTAATCATACCACTTTAACCAAAGTGGCATAATCATCTCATTCTAATCAACTGTTCTTTCTGGTATAAAAAGATAGTTTGCCTAAAGTTCATAAGAAATGCTATAGGCCAGTTGAAAGACCAGGGGATGGACCAAGCTTGCAATGGACTCAAAACGCAAAAGCCAGATAAACCCGGAAGTCATTTTCTAAGAGGTTCTAAATACTATCAAAAAAGTTACTCACTACGTTTAATTTATAAACATCAACCCAGAAATGAAACAAAAACTAGAAAACGAAAAGAAACTTAAAATACTAACCCTAGACTTCAAGCACACCAACGCCAAACCCAAGGGGAAATGAGGCGGAACAACGCAGAGCCACCTCCCTGGACTCTGAAGTAGTAACAGGGGGAATGACAAAGCAAATGAATGAGGCTCTAGAGAAAATTAAATAAAAAATAACTTCATAGTAACTACCGAAACGGTGACCATGCATAGTGACTCTAGACCAGATGCAGATAAAAAAATAGAGGAGCTTAGGAGAACGATGAAAACCATGAATGTATGCCCAATATAGGAAGGAAAAGTAACCCATGAAACAGATCCAAACAGATATCCATGAGATTAAAAATTACATTGCAAGTATATGCAGCAGAATGAGCCAATGTGAGGAGAGAGTCTCAGATATAGAAGACAGGATTGCAGTTAGAGATCACTTGAAGAAAGACTCCTGAAAAACAGCAAAGGACCAAGAGAAATCAATCCAGCAGCTGCTAGCTACTTGATGCAAAGAAGAACAATATAAGATTGAATGGAGTCGATGAAAAAGCAGGAGACAACACAAATGACATAAAAAGAAAAACCTCTTCCCACGTGTCATGAAAGAAAATGTCTCTGGCAGGTAAAAAGAATTTGACATACAGTAAAGTGAGGCATATAGGACTCCAATTGGTCATGATAAAAAAATCTACAGGAAGGCATAGGAATCAAATTTCCAGAAATTCAACACAAGATGAAAATATTAAAACTTATAGACACTGTATTTCTGTTCATGAATATACACTTCGAAGATATCAATAGGTAAAGCAACAGCCATTGTTGAGTCCATGTCACATTGTCTGTAAATCAGTTTTGATTGTACTATTTCTTATGCTACTTTGTGTCTGTTTGTTAATATGTTTTTGTGCTTTTACTTTTAAAATAAAAAATAAATAAATAAATAAATAAATAAAACTTATAGACAAGAAAAAAGTTACCTGAAAGGAACAGTTAATGCTTAAAATTTTTTATATTCTGATCAATTTTGCATGATTGTATCTGGTAAATCTGAGCAACTGACTTGAAGACAACAATATGCAATGGAAAAACCACTGGTGAATTCCTACCATCTTGTCTAGTGAAACTCTGTATTGTCTCTAATGTTTTATCTAATAATTATTTTTCATTATCTTTAATGGTTTAAACAATCTTCCATTCTTACATCTGGTAATCTAAGCAATGTAGTTGAAAATAACAATATGAAATATAACCACTGTTAATTCCTATCATTTTTGTTTTGAAACCCTGTGTCGCTTTTAATGTGCTAACTCTGTTTTGTTTATGTTTGTGATGTTGGTATGCTGCTATTGTTCTTTTTTTCTTTTACTACTCTCTTTAGTGTAAAATAAATAAATAAAAAGAAACAAATCACCTATCGTGGAAAGCTCATTAGAATCACAGCAGACTTCTCAACATGAACCCTCAAGTCAAGAAGAGAAATATTTCAAGTGACGTATTTCAAGCCCTAAAAGAAAACAACTTCCAACCCAGATGGATATATGCACAAAATTATCTTTCAAGTTGATGGAAAAATAAAATACTTCTATGACAAAGAACACATGAGGAAATTGAGGAACACCAAACTAGCACTCTAAAATGTTCTGAGGACATTACATAAAGAGATAACAAAGATTATAACTCCATGAACCCCCCAAAAATGAATACACTAGGCAAGACTATTTTAACAGAGGGAGAAAAGGTAGACAATTACATGACAAGAATAAATCAATACATACCAGTCATAACCATAACTGTTAACGGTCTTAATTCACCAATCAAAAGACACAGACCAGAAGAATGGATCAAGAAACAAGATCCAACAATATGCTGAATACAACAAACACATTTACTTCAAAAAGAAATTCATAGATCTAATATGAAAAGATGAAAATCCATACACCATGTGACAGGAAAATTGAAAAACTGAATGGTAGCTATTCTATTTGTACACAAAGTGCATTTCAAGCCAAAACTGATTAAGAGAGATAAAGAAGATCACAGAATACTTGTAAACAGCCAGGTATGGTGGTGCATGCCTCTAATCCCAGCATGCAGGAGGCTGAGGCTGGAGTATTGTAAGTTCAAGACCAGTCTGGGCTACAAAGTGAAGCTAAGGCCAGCCTGAACTGCATAGTGAGAATCTCTCTCAAAAAAACAACAAACAAAAAGACTTGTAAAGGGTACAACCCAACAGAAGAGGTAGCAATCATAAATATATATTCACCAAATACCACTGCCCCCAACTTTATAAAACAAATATTAACAGACATAAAAAACAAATATGCACTAATACAACTTTAATGAGGGACCATAATACACTATTGGTACACAGAAACAGATCAGCTAGACAAAAAGTCGACCATGAAATTTTAGAACTGAACCAAATTTTTTAACAAGTGGATTTAGTAGATGTCTACAGAGTTTTCCTCCCCACATCAAAATACACACTCCTATTACCTGCACATGTAACAGTCTCCAAAATAGACCATACACTAGTTCATAAAACTAGCATAAATAAATATAAGGGATTGAAATTATCCCATGTGTATTATCAGACCATAGTGCAATGAAATTGGAAATCAATGGCAAATGAAAGCACAGGAACTTCACAAGCATGGAAATTAAATGACACCCTCCTGACCAAGCAAATGGATCACAGAAGAAATTAAAGAAGAAATTAGATGGTTTCTAAAATTAAATAATAATGCCAATAGTGGATGTCATGGGACACAAAAAAGCAGTCCACTGAACAAAAGTTATAGTAATGAATTCCCATATCAGAAACACAGAGCAAGCTCAAATAAACTAATATTGCACCTCAAGCTTCTAGAAGAAGTCAAGCCAAAAGCTGAAATGAGGAAGGAAATTGTAAATATCAGAGCAGAAATTAATGCAGTAGAGACTAAGAAAACAATACAAAGAATCAATGAATTAAAGAGTTGGTTTTTTAAAATATTACACAAAATTGACAAGACCCAAGCCAATCTCATCAAACAAAGGAAATAAAAGACTCAAATCCACAAAATTAGGACATAAAAGAGTGAAATCAGAAGAGATACTGCTGAAATTCAGAATACCATCAGTATCGATCTGGACAATCTGTATTCTAATAAGGTGGAAAACACAGAAGAAATGGACAGATTCCCAAATACATAAGAATTACAAAAACTGATCAAGAAGACATAAAAATTCTTAATAAATGAATATCAGTCAATTACATTGAAGATGTAATTAAAAATCTACCAACAAAGACAAGCTCAGGTCCTGATGGATTCCTTGCTGAATTCTACAAGAATTTTAAAGATTCTACAAGAATTTTCATCAAACTCTTTAATGAAATTGAAAGGGAAGAAATACTCCGAAGTTCACTCTTGGAAGTAAGTATTACGTTGATTCCTAAGCCACAGAAGGATCCAAACAAAAAAAGAGAACTACAGGCAAATCTCCCTCATGAAAATAGATCCAAATATACTCAGTAAGATACTGGAAAACAGAATGCAGCAAATCACCATGAAAATTATATACCGTGAACAACTAGAATTCATCCCAGGGATGCAAGGATGGTTCAACATATGCAAATCAATAAATGTAATACTTCATATTAACAGATCAAAGGACCAAAACCATATGGTCATCTTAATAATAGTAGCAGAAAACATTTGGCAAAGTCTAACACCCATTCATGATTTTTAAAAATCCTGCAGAAAATGGGAATAGATTGTCTCTTTTTCAATCTGATAAAAGCCACCAATGACAAACCAACAGCTACCATCATATTAAATGAACAAAAACTTAATGCTTTCACTCCAAAACCACGTGCATGATCACCATTCTTATTCAGTGTAGTCCTGAAAACACTGGCCAAAGCAACTAGACAAGAGAAAGAAATAAAAGGAATAATGATAGGAGAGGAAGAAGTTAAAGTATCACTATTGCAGATGACATGATACTCTATATAGAAGATCTCAAACACCAAATCAAGATATAGAACCAACCCAAACCAAATATAGATTTTATGACCAAATTCAGTAGCATAGCTGGATGCAAAGTCAACACACAAAAATTAATAGCCATCCTATACGGAAATAACAAATTCACTAAGATAGAAATTAGGGAAACAACACCCTTCACAATAACACCAAAGAAAATGAAATACCTAGAAATCAATCTAACAAAGAAAGTAAAAGAGTTCTACATTGGAAACTATGGTGCGCTGAAAAAGAAGACTGAAGAGGATATCAGAATATGGAACAATATCCCTTGTTCTTGGGTAGGAAGAAATAATATAGTGAAAATGGCCATATTTCCAAAATTGTCATACAGAATTAATGCAATTCTGATCAAATTTCCAACAACACATCTCTTAAGAGTTAAAGAAAATAATCACAAATATTCATTCAGCCACTGGTCATTTTCAACAAATGCAAATCAAAAACAACACTGAGATTCCATCTCACTCCCCAAAAACGACAATTACCAAGAAATCAACCAAGAACAAATGCCAGAGGGGCTGGAGGGAAAAAGGAGCCTTCTCAGCAGCAGGTGGGAATCCAGAATGGTGCAACAACTGTGGAAATCAGTGCGGAGACTCCTCAGGAAACTAGCGCTAAAGGTGTCACTCAACCTAACTGTTCCCCTTCTCTATATCTTCGCCAAAGAATGAAAAGCATCATAACACAATGATATATACATACAAATGTTTATAGTGACAAAGTTTGTAATAGCTTAATCTTGGAAACAGCCCAAATACCCATCAACTGATGAATGGATAAAGATGTGATTTTTTTTATACAATGGAGTACTACTCAGTCATAAAGAAAGGGAAACACTTGAGACATTTCTAGTTAAATGGATGCATCTTGAAAACATACTCCTTTTTTTTTTTTTTTGGTGCTCAGAATTGAACTCAGGACCTTGCTCTTGCCAGGCAGGCACTGTGCCACTGAGCTATATCGCTGGCTGAAAACACACTCTTAAGTGAAATAAGTCAAACACACATGTATAGGTACTGCATTGTCTCTCTGTTGTAAGAAACCGAAAGTGTAAGTACAGATGACAATGTGCAATAGATATTGTGAAATAGAAAGTGTTCAGATGGGCAGGAGAACCAGGGAGTGGGCAGGGAGGGAGGAAAAGAAAAGAGGGGCAAAGAAGGAAAAATGGAAATAAAACTGTTGTAAATAAGGAAGGGAAGAATGGCTGATGGGAGGGAGGGGAATGTGAAAGGAAAGGAATCGAGGTGTGACGTGCACAGGTACAAATTCTTTATCATGAATGTGACCGTCATGTGTGCTTAAAGTGTACCAGTAGATTTAACCAATTTAATAAGTGCATTTTATAGATATAAAAAAGCAGGAATTAATTTAAATAATGTGACAGTAACTAATCAGTAATAAAAACAAATATTCCCCAGTAACAAAGTACATCAATGAAGAAACTACAGCATATATCACACTTAGTAACAGAAAAATGAACATTTGGTCCCAGAGGTCACAAAAAAGGTAACTATATCTGCTCTCGAATTTTTATTCAACAATGCACTGGCATTTATTCAGTGCAATGAGGCAAAACTTTTATAAAATAAAAGATATTAAAGACAGTGAGATAAAGGTAAAATTATCTGCACTGGCAAATGAATAAATACCTGCCTAGAAAATCCAAATAATTTTACTCAAAGAATTACTAGATCTAGTACATAAATTTAAGAACTTCTTAAAATAGAAAATCAATATAAAAATAAATTTTATTTCTACTAACAACACACACTGGGGATAAAATATTTTTTAAAAATCAATACATATTGCACCAGCAAGAAAAAAACTAAAATACCTAGCAATAAATTTAAAAGAAGACATGGAAGACTGCTATTTAGAAAACTTCAGAACACCACTGAGAGAAATTGAAAAACCAAATAAATGAAGAGATATACCATGGCAATGACTTAGAAAGCTTAATATTACAAAAATGCCATTTTTCCCATATTGATCTATAGATTCAATATAGCTCCTGTCAGAATCCTAAAGGATTCTTCGTAGAAACTGGCAAGCAGAAACTAAATCTTACATAGAAATGCAAAGAACAGGGTAAGGAAGCAACCTTGAGAAGGAAGAACAAGGCGGATAGACCCACATTGGCTGATTAGCACAGGTACCACAGAACCATAGTAATACAGTATCATATTGGTATTAAGTACAGAAGAAAACAAAACAGTACAATAAAACAGTACCCAAAAATGCATGAAATAGGCAGAGATTTCTTAAAGCAGAATCCAAGGAATAGTGAAAGTAAAAGAAAACTACAAGTATTATGTGATAAACATTTCAAATTTCTGCTCGCTAACAAACATTGAGGAAACAAAAGTCAGACTGGAGGGAAATATTCACAATAAATGTATCTGTTATGGTTTGTGTCTGCATGTCCCCCCAAATCATTATGTGGTTATGGGATGGCTTTTACAGTTCTTGAATGATCCATGATCCAATGCTGGGATTATGGGTGTGGGAGCTATGGCTGCCCTAGGGCAGATAGTTTGTATATATATATATATATATAAGGGAGAGAAAAAAGGCTGCTTTCTGCCATTCCTCCTTTGTGCTCTTGCTGGTTTTGCTGTGCACCCCCACCTTGAACTGTTGCCCTCTGCCATGTGCCACTCTGCCTCAGAACCAGCCAAGCATGGACTGAAACCTCCACACACTGTAAGCTAAATAAACCTTTCCTTCCTTCATTTTTGGCATTGAGTATTTTGTCTCAGCAACAAGAAAAATGTAACCAAGACAGAATTTGGTACCAAGAGTGGGGTTGTTGCTGTGTCTATACCCGACCATGTGGTTCAAGAGCCTTTGGAAATGGATTGTGGGGAAAGTGTGGAAAGGTTCAGAGATGTCGCCTGAAAGAGTACGGCTAGAAAGCCTTTGGCTTTTCTGTATGGGAGATTCTGGTCAGAGCTCAGAAGACCAGAAGGTTGACAGAAATCCTGGCAGTAAAGACCAGTTTTGGACTGGAGTCCATACTCATAAGTGAAATAAATCAGCGATACATGTGCAGGCAACGTATTATATCACTGGTGTAAGAACCCGAGGGTGGGAATATAAACTAAAAGTCATGAAGGAAATCTGTTCAAAAACAGAGAACGGATGGGACGAAGGAAAGGAGAAAAGAAAAAGACAAAAATGTATGTATGTATGTATAGAGGAA